>CATIWQ010303011.1:0-12369 GCA_949673415.1 Euphorbia schlechtendalii
GAAGATTCTCCAATGTTCTCTTAAAGAAAGCTGCCTTTTCTTTCGCGATAACAATCGCTTGAATCAACGTTTCAACTGCAGCTCCAAGCATAACTTCTTCAAGCAGAGACATAACTAGTAGAAACCAAGATAAGGAAAAACAGTTTTGTTTTTTAATGTAAGAAATTAAGAACTAATTTGATGAATTAACTTGTATATATGCAGGAATGAAAGATCGTATTAAATAGGCACAAAAAAGTCAAAAGTGAGAACTCGTCAATGCTGTGATAATCAACTAGAGTTGTTCGTCGGGGCGGGTTGGGTTTGGGCCAGGCTTGGTAGACTTTTTGATAAAAATATTAACCCAAGTCCGGTCCAAACCCATACTTTAAAATTTCGGGTTCAGGCCGGGTTTACAAGGTAATTCCCAAGCCCAGCCCGGGCCCGCGAATATTTTTTTTGTTATAAACTTTTTTATTAAATTAAATAGAAAAAATATAAAATAAATCAAAATATATTTAAATTTTAAAAATAATTGCATTGTTTACTTAAAATCTTTAATATTTGGTTAAATTTATTACAATCAAGTATATAAATTTAATAGTATAAAATATAAAATTTTAAAATAGTTATAAATTTAATGTATAAATATATAATAAAATAAATAAAATTATTTATCGGGCCGAGTTCGGGCCGGGCTTGGGTATTTAAATAAAAATCAAACCCGATCCATAAAAATTCGGACTTTAACAAGCTCGGGCTCGTACCAGGTTTTTGAAAAAATTAAGTGTCCAAGACCGGCCCGTTGAAGCGGGCTGCCCGGCCCGCGAGCAGGTCTATAATCAGCACACAAGTTGGTACATTAAAGTAACATTTTGAAACCCTAGCTATAAACAAAAGATCAAGACCCAAGTCAAGTTAATTGGATCCTCTATGCTGTGAAACTACTTAAACAAAAACCAAGTTGGATTCTGCCTAATTGACCAATTGAGCTGATATAAAGGATTAGAATCCAATCATATGTTAGTTGCATGGGTGAACTTCATAAAAAATTGATAGAATTTTGTTTCTAGCTAATCGAACTTAATAAGCAAATATTTTATCTTTTTCTAAAACTCTCCTTGATTATCGGATTCAATATGAGTAAGCTATAACATTATTCACTGAAAGACAAAATATCAGCAACAACGAAACAACTATTTAACGGTAACTGCTAAACTAAACGGGTTCACTGCAATGTAATTATTACTTGAATATTGTCAGTAGTTACATTAAGAAAGAGAGATGTTGACAAGGAAAGTGCAAGGGAAGTTCCTCACTAAGTTCCCAGAATATAATGAAGAAGAAAAGTAATAAATGGTTGAATCAAATGTTCAAATATTGGTACACGTTTTCTCATATAATAGTAGCCAGGAAATTATGATATTTAATGCACGAAGTGGAGAAGGAATATCAAGAATTGATGTTTTCCAGAAAAAATATCTGTACAAGAATAGTAGAATTAATTTTTTAAACTGCATTGGCATTTTCAGGTTGGAGAGTAAGTAAACATGAATTTTTTGAGCAGAGGAACAAAGTTGAGATACAGTAAATCTCGATAAAATAATATTTTTCGAAAAAATAAAATTCTCGCTAAATAAATATTTTTTCAAGTCCCGACTTGAGCCAGAAATATTAAAGCAATATTTTCGTTAAATGCATTCGATAATAATTAAAAATAAAATAATATATATATATATATATATATATAACAAGATCAATAACTATTTATTTTAAAATTATAAATCTATAATTGATTGTTTTTTCTTCCCACCAAAATTAAAGATAATCTCATCCTTAATTTTTTGAAGAGCGAACACAATTTTCCAAATATTTTGTTCATGTTGTACCAAATAGTTTGACACAAAGAATACAAATAAGAATTATGTTAACTGTAAAAGAAAAATGCTAGATGTTTAAAAAATTGTTAATCCAAGATATTGTCTTCTTATCATTCAAAAGGCATACAACATATCTTTAAAATATCCGATAATAATATTTTTAATATAATCCAAAATATTATTTTTTCTTTGTCATGGCACATATTACAAAATACTTTCTAGAATAATATTTATTTATTGATAAATGAATAATTTATGCATTTATTGATAAATTAATAATCTCGATAAATGAATATTTTTTCCCAGTGTCATGCACATGCATTTATAGAGGTTTACTGTAGCTGTTGATGCATTTGATATATAATTTACTTGGTTAGCTAGATCCATGTACATTGAATATAAAAGAATATTGAAAGTGAGACGGACACTAACAGGAATAATGTGCGTTTTGATTCTAAAACTAAAATAAACTTAAAACCATATGTTACGAGTGTTTTGTGTGACTTATGTTAGAAAATTACTTATGTTTTAGCAGTCCAGATTTATCTCATCGCAGTGTGAAAACTTAAAAATTAAAAGGACCTGTATATGTTGACTTGTTTTTAAAGAACGAGAGATACAAACCAGGAATTTGGACATTTTGTTATAGAGTTATTGATGCCTTGTAGACTTGCAAGATAATCAAATATCATTTAATATCAAAATTGTAACCTCGTAAATTTCATTGTTGACCATGATGAATCTCATCTATCCAATTAATTTGTTCTTTTGTTTTGAATTGACAATGAGAGCTGCAAGCTCTCTTCAATCCAGAACTATGAGAGCTCTCTTCAATCCAATTAATGTTTTTTTACCTATGATTGCATTTAAATTAAAATTACGACTTCGACTTTTGCACTTAAATAAAAGGTACATATCCACCGCATTTATAATACCATTTGATTTGCAGAATGGAGTGTAATAGATTAGAGTACTGGACTACCTAATTTCATTCCATTTCACAAATATTGAGTATAGCCTTAGATACAGAAAATTCAAAAGTTTGGACAAAGTGAGTGATTGTTTCAGAGAAAATGAACCTGCAAAACCTTCTCTTTCTTTATTGAATAAGACAACTGAAACCTAGGAGTGAAACGACGTCGTGTATTATCATCTGTTCCGCCGGCTGCTACATTATCATCATCATTATTTGCTCCTAATTTATCAAACATAGAATCCAGTTTCTTGTTCATTTCAACAACCTTAACAAAAACCTGAATTGTATACTTCAATTCAGCAGCAGGAAAATCAACACCCAACATTTCCTCAAAAGACTTGTCAAGCTCAGCAAGTCTTCTCTTATACTTCATTTTCTTGTAATAATTCCACATCGACACTTTAGAACTGGCAGACACAAGCTGTTTGGCTTTCTCCAACAGCCGTTGCAACTTCAGGATCTCTGCTGGGAACTTGTGTTCTAATTGAGTGAGTAGTTCCGCCATTTCTCGGAACTTTCTGTTGAGAATTCGGACCTTGGATTCGAGAAGTTGAAGCTGAAACTTGAGGCCTGAAGCTGCTCTTATAGCTCCAACTATGGAGTCATAAAGCTGCTGAAATGCAACTCCAATTGCCGCCCCTATGATTACAGCTTCCATTATAGCTCTCAGAACTTAGATGCTTCTTTTTGTTTTTGTGTTGTTTATGACTTGAAAGGGTGATCGGTATATAAACATAATTTGACTGTATTTAAGAGACGGGTTGGTGATATAGGACGGTGAAAAAGACAAGAGGAATACAGTAAAAAACAAAGGGTGGGAAGGAATCCTAGTTGGTATCATAAATAAGATAGGCGTAAAGACAAATTTGGCCTGCTCTATGTATGGTCGAATGTTCTTGGAAGTTTCACACTCCCTATATATGTTGAGTGTAAGAATGATTGTTTCACTTTCAGGGTCTAGATGGTTCCAAGAATTCGGTTATGGATTGAGGAATTTCAATAGGTTAAGTTACAGACAGTTGTGTGACATTGAGTTATGAAAATGCCAAATAAATAAACTATAATGAGTAATGACAAAAATAAAAAAGTGGG
The DNA here is from genome assembly GCA_949673415.1 of Euphorbia schlechtendalii. Lineage (NCBI taxonomy): Eukaryota > Viridiplantae > Streptophyta > Magnoliopsida > Malpighiales > Euphorbiaceae > Euphorbia > Euphorbia schlechtendalii. Next base: position 3,928 of record CATIWQ010303011.1, read on the forward strand.
AAAGGGATTTTGAATAGAGGTTTGAACTTTAAAGTTGTTAAGGCCGCGGTTGACGGTTGAGGCCACTATTTCAACAATATCAAAGTTATGAAGTAAGACTCAGATGGGCGGTACTAGAGGTGGCCTCCCATTGGCAATCCCCAAAAGCACCTTAAGTTTTATTTTATTTTTTCCTTTGAAATTACATTAAATTTGGGGATTTACTCTCAAAGTACAAATACTGAAACAAAATTAAGCTTAGTTCACCCCCCAAGTTTGGAGTTCTAAATCCACCACTTGCTTGGTTGTTAAGGATATTCAAGAGTGGAAACAAATTGAAATGCAAAATCCCTTAAAATGCACTCTCTGGAATGATTAAAATATTAATGGAAAATAGTGCAAAAAATATTGACTTGGTTTGCACACAATTGATCACTAATTGAGGAAGTTAGTAAATTACATTAAAGAATGGGGACTGATACTTGTGACTGTGATCCATTAATTTGAGTGCTTCTCAACCTCATAATGTCTATCATTCATCATCATGATCACCTTCAACTAACGTACATGCTAATTTCATTTATATTGCATTAACTATTTTTCATTTTTATAAATGAATTTTAAATAATACCCCACTATTCATACATGGATTTATAAATGATCATCTATTATCATTGAATGTTACTCAATATGTTTCAAACATGATAATTAGGGATGGCAACGAGTATCCGTTTAAATGTATTAGATTCAGATCCGACCCGGATCCGTTGGATCCATAATGTTAGGATCTGGATCCATATCCAACGGATCTCTCGAATCTGGGTCCATAAACGAATCCATGTAATTAACATCAAATTCTTAGTTTCAGTTTTCACACTTGCACATTTCACCTTATTTTTAATAGTTCATACGCTTATTTAATTATGTTCATGCAATTGGATTTACGTGGATCTCAAATAATCTTAACTATTCAATATTATCGAGATAAATAATAAAGAAAAAAGTAAAATTAATTTTTAATTCCGGATCCGGGTTTCATTGTAAAATCAGGACCCGGATCCGACGGATCTATAAAATTAAGATCCATATTCTCAAAAACGGATCCGGATCCACGGATCCAGGCCGGGTCCAGGATCCGTTACCATCCTTAGTAATAATCTTCATCAGCTCCAAGCTTCGACGGAAATCATGAATTTTTTTAAGAAAAGTTATTATATAGGCTCAAAATAGTCTACCTAATTCAATTGTTAGTCCTTGAATGATTTTTAAGCAAAAGGAGACATAAAGGCTAGACAACAACAAAACGAGAAAAAGAAACTCCAACTACATCCTCATGAATCGTCTCAAAAACCTCCGGGGAAGGATCTTGGGAAAATACGGCCACCCAACTGGAGCCTCACCGTCAAATTTGCGAATTTATCCGCCACTATTTCCCTCTCCCTATAAACATGTTTAAACTTAACTTCCCAATCTCCACGGACCAATAACTCCCTAACCCTAACAACTAAACCATGAAAATAATTACCCACTAGGCTTTAGTCCAATGCTTACAGCTCCTCCCAAAATGGAATAAGAAATGAGGGATACTACTGGGTTCGAGTATCCCATTCTCTAACAAAATCGTGAAAATCAATTGTATCTAACACCTTTTGTTGGATATTCTCTACAGGAATATAGTTGTCCGTCTGAATCTCAACCTTTCTAAAGCCTTTTTACGGAGCTATCTTAAGATAGCCTGATTTTACCGAGAACTTCCCGGTTGTCGAACCATTTCAGAAATACAAGTCTTCATTGACCTCTCCACCTTATTTAAACTGATTGCGGCAATTTGTAACAGTCAATTCAATATAATTTGTAGAAGTAAATAATTATGTTTATACAACAGTAAAAGTTGAATATATACATAGAAACTAAAAATAAATTCATTTAATAGTTCGGTGAAAAGGAATAAGGGTTACAAATTAAGCTCACCACAAAGTTATCTAATTATTTCAGTTGTTTTTAAGTGTGTGTTTTTTCAAGAGTATTGTATCAATTTTGATTGTCTATGTATGTATTTACCCTCATATTAGTTGACAAAGAGATTAAGTTGATTAATATGAAAATTTTTTTTTAATGTAAACAATCATTAATAAAAATTGAAAACTATTACAGCTCTAATAAAATATGAATAGATATTCAACAAGCTGCTCCTACTCATCGAAAAGTTAATGATTTAACTGGTTTACATATCTATAAGTATAAATCATATAAATACTAAAATACGATCTCAGCAGTACCTTACAATCTTCCAGAATTAAACCTATGAGAACATATGAAAATTAAATTTTTTTTATAGCATTAACCTGTTCGAAGAATAATTCTATAAAATTTTATGAACTTAATAAATTATCCATTACAATGGTATCAATTTGTGTGTAATATAGAAAAAGTTACAATCAGTTGATAAATTCACGCGCAACATTAACTCCGTGTGGATCCCACTTTGACAGCCACTTTCAATAATGTCCAATATACCACCTTCCTAATCACGTGTACGCCATAATTACCCAATTCCCAATTTTTTTTTTATTTTTTATCCGCGCCATTAAATGTTTTATTTGCTTGATAAAACTTAAAAGAAATTAAACCAATAATTTATCATCATAATATAAATATATATGATTTTTTAAGTCCCTCAATCTAAATATATAGATTCTTTAATCATTTTACTGTACCTAGATTTGATGATTTTTTCAATTTTTAAAATATTCTTTATTTAATTATTTCAATATTATATTTATTGATTTGTACTGCTTTCAAAATAAATATAAATCATCATAATTTTTTGATGATAATACGGATCATTATATTAGTTACATAACTCAATTGAAGGATAAATAAATAATTTATACATAAACTTATAAATTTATCAAAATTCATGATTTAATTGAAATATTATATATGTTTAGGTGAGTAATTTAATATCATTATTTAAAAAGAATTAATAATTTAAGGGTTGACATGCGGATAATAAATTTTTAGTAAATAAATAATTATTGGTTGTCAGAAACCAACTAGATAATTTGTTGTCAGAATCATCTGTATAATTTGATGGAATAGATGAATATGAACAATAATTTTAGTGGTTTGTTAAAAAAAATTGGCTTTTTTAACAAAAATTGTAATACAAATTGTGTATTGGGTGTTTAGGTGTCAGCTAGTGGCAAATAAACTCTTATAAATTAAGGTTTTTCATTTTAATTCCCTCACCTGAGTAAATACCTTGGGTAATACAACTTAACAATTTATTTTTAAAATATTAGAATACCTTTTTCGGCCAAATATCTTTCGCTTTTTACTACCTCTTAGTATTACAATAATCACTGTTAATGAGTCGTTTACAATTTTTTCACCCTTTTTAATAGAATACAATTATATCTAATTTTTTTTGAATTTTTCTATTATTTTTTATGATTTTAAAAGAAAAATAATATGATTATTATCTATATGTTTTCCACTACATTTTACCTATATTTTTAGAAATAAAGTTCACAGTGTCGGAGTCTTAATGCACCAAGAGCTGTTTTTATCATTTTAGATATCAACAATAACTCTAAAAATGACCTAAATCCTGACATAAAACTCTATCCAACAGCAGAAAGACAAATAATTAGATTAGTTAAAGAAAGAGGCGCAATTGAAGGACAAATTGTCCTAAAAATGAGGGCACTTTTCCAATTTTTTCTTTTACTTTGCCAACTTACACAACTGCAACAAATAACTTTCGTGTGAAGCAATAATCAATTGAATTATCCACCGCTATAATAATTCATAACGCGTCAATTCCGCCGAATCAAGCATAAATTTCATCTTTATTTATTTCCCATTTTCTTCAAAGAAACAATAAAATAAACAACAAAGATTCTACTGTTCTATGTTGAAACCGACACTAAATCTCCACTTCGCGCCTTGTTCTTTTATTTAAGGCCTCACCCATCCATCCCTTTCTTAGACTAAGACCCTAAATTTCAAACATTTTCAATTGATTCTTCCTTTTGTTTCTTCACAGTTAGCAGAGTGTTTTTGGCAGTTGGGTCTGTGTGATTTTTTTCAGATCCAATGAGAAAGGCAGCGCCTTTACATTTGTTTGCGGCAGCTTTTGCAGTTTTTGGTGTTTGTTTTATCAATGCCGATAGCCCTTACAGGTTTTACACTTGGACTGTAACTTATGGCACTATTTCTCCTCTTGGCCAACCTCAGCAGGTTTTTTTTCTCCCCTTTTTGATGCTTCATTGAAATCAATGTTTAATTAATTGAAATGGGTTTTTAAAAGTTTTGCTGTTTTGAATGTTAAATAGGTTATTCTTATCAATGGCCAATTTCCTGGTCCTAAACTTGAAGTTGTGACTAATGATAACATTATACTCAACCTCATCAACAAGCTGGACCAGCCTTTCCTCTTGACATGGTTAGTTTCTTTCTTTACTTCTGTCATTTCAGATATTCAATTTATATGGCTTTCAAAGGGTAGAAATTAGTGGTTATATGCAATTTCCCTGCTTATAAACTATATGTATTCGTTTGTGAGGAAATTTCAGATCATAAGTTTCACTTATTTAGAATCAGATCCTTAATGTGGATCTTCGTTTAGCAGAGTTGTGGTTTTAGCATTCATTATGAGATTCAGAATGAGGACTTTTCACATTGATAATGAAATGTTTTTTTAAAACCAGGAATGGGATTAAGCAAAGGAAGAACTCATGGCAAGATGGAGTATTAGGAACCAACTGTCCTATCCCTCCAAACAACAACTACACTTACAAGTTCCAGACCAAAGATCAGATCGGTACTTTCACTTACTTCCCTTCCACTTCGCTTCACAAAGCTGCTGGCGGCTATGGAGTGATCAATGTCTATGAGAGGCCTAGAATTCCTATCCCTTTCCCCAATCCCGATGGCGATTTCTCCCTGCTTATCGGTGATTGGTACAAATCCAACCACAAGGTATAAACCCTGAACTTCAATCTATTCATGTAGTAGGGCCCACGATCAAATTTCTTATTTTGACTTAAATCCTCGAAATGTCAAGACCGGCCCGTATGTATTTAGTATCTTATGTTGCCATGTCTTTACCATCCTAGTTGTGTTTTTTTTTCAGACATTACTAGCCGCTTTAGATTCGGGAAAATCTCTTCCATTCCCGGATGGAGTGCTTATCAATGGCCAAACCCATTCAACGTTCACCGGTGACCAAGGTAAAACCTACATGTTCAGGGTCTCGAACGTGGGATTGACAACCTCCTTGAACTTCAGGATCCAAGGCCATTCGATGAAGCTTGTCGAGGTGGAAGGATCGCACACGATTCAGAACGTGTACGACTCGCTTGATGTCCACGTTGGACAGTCGGTGGCAGTTTTAGTAACTCTGAATCAGCCACCTAAGGACTACTACATCGTCGCATCCACTCGATTCACCAAGCAAAATCTTTCAGCAACTGCAGTGTTACACTACTCGAACTCTAATGCCCCGGTGTCCGGCCCCCTGCCTGCCCCCCCAACCGGTCAACTGTTCTGGTCAATGAGGCAAGCCAGGACTTTCAGGTGGAACTTGACGGCCAGTGCAGCCAGGCCCAACCCTCAGGGCTCGTTTCACTATGGAATGATAAACACGACAAAGACGGTCGTTTTGGCCAACTCAGCGCCTTTGATCAACGGAAAGAAGCGTTACGCCGTTAACAGGGTTTCCTACGTTAATTCTGATACTCCGTTAAAGCTTGCCGATCACTTCAACATCGAAGGAGTGTTCGCCATGGATAAAATCCAAAGTGTTCCTTCTGATGGTCCCGCAACGGTGGCCACCTCCGTTCTTCCGGCGAATCTTCACGATTTCATTGAAATCGTCTTCCAGAACGCTGAATACGCGATGCAGTCGTGGCATCTTGACGGATACGACTTCTGGGTTGTTGGGTCAGTATTACAATTTACAATTTCATCGATTGCGATTTGCGATTTCATGAGGGTCTAACAATGTTATTATAACATTTTTGCAGTTATGGGTCTGGCCAGTGGTCCCCAGCAAAAAGGCACGGCTACAATCTAGTGGATGCCACAACAAGGCACACTGCTCAGGTGAAGTAATTAATGAATGGCCGGGTTCATTTTCGATTTTGAAGCTGAAATGTTGTTGGTTTATGTTATTTGCAGGTGTATCCAAACTCGTGGACAGCGATATTGGTGTCGTTGGACAACCAAGGAATGTGGAACTTGAGGTCTGCAAATTGGGAAAGGCAGTATCTCGGGCAGCAACTGTATCTCAGAGTGTGGACTTCGGAACGGAGCTTTGCTAATGAATATGACATTCCTTCTAATGTTCTGCTATGCGGGAAAGCCGCCGGGAGGCGCTTATAGAATGAATTAATGGCTATTTGGTTTCTGAGTCATGACAGTCTGACTAGTAAAAGGAAACAGAATAGAGAAGGCGTTGTTTGTTATTGATATGTTTTTTTGTATATTTATTATCTAAGAAAAGGAAAGTTTAGATTTTGATTTGTTTGGACTAATTGTGTTCTCTTTTTTCCGGCAAAAATGATTTGGTTGATCTTTATAGGGGATGGATGCGTTTCAATTTTAAATGCAGTATCCACTTTTATGTTTTATTTTACTCTGCTCAAGCTTGAATCAATTGAGATAATATTTTCCTAACTAATTCCCGAATTTTTACACTGCGAGAGTAAAAATTAGCTGAATTTTATTTCACAATGACTTTTGGTGGCTGTAAACGTATATACGAGAATTTTGAAGATATATTTATATTGGTGGCTGAAGGTGCCAGTGCGAGCTCACCCATACCGCTATTGATATTTTCCGTTTCCATCTCAGAAACTTGAACCAACATTATATTTGCTAAATGTTGCTCAATTCATACCAAAGCCCCATGTTTCTCTTTATCTCTTATATTAAATCACTGCCTTAAGTTTTGAAGACACTTTTCAAACTCTGAAGCTCCTTGTTGTCTCGCGGATATCACCTAAAGCCTTCAAACAGAAATTTAATGTTTCTCTTTGTTAGACACTTTAGCTTTGATGTCGTTTCTGGCATAATGAGGAGCATTTAGGAATCAGGATTTTTTTGGCTGGATGCATAAAAAAAAACAACTCTTCTCTATTTTCCTACATCAACTTTCAAAATTCCAAATAATCTTTTGAATTTGCAAAACGCACTAATTTATCTTTACAATGTCACATGTCAAAATTTGATTGAATAAGAAAAAAATCATGAAAATGACATTTTCGAAGAATCAAAGCAATAAAAAACTGACACGCGACGTTGAGAGGGCAAAATTGTGCAATTTTTACAAGTTCTCACAAATATTTACAACTTTTGAAATTTTTGGGAAGAAATTAAGTTAGGACAAGTTCATGGGCCTTTGAATACATTAGATGTATTATTGGAGCAACTGGGCTCCGATTGGGCCTAAAGGGCCTCATTTGATTGAAGCCTTTTGAAAATAGAAATATTTACTAAATTATTATTATGATTTAAATTTGTTATATTTATAACATTTAAAATACCATAAAGGGAGTTACAGTTAAGTATAATTTATCAGCCAATTTTTGGGTTAAACGATCTCATGATATGTATCAGAGTGTCTTGGATTTAAAGTTAAATATTTGAATCTCATCATTTGTTTAATCAAATATCAATACATGATAAAATGATATGTTTTTACCCGCCCCAAACTTAAGGTAAAATTTATTAAGTTTACATGATGTATTGGAATAAAATAATTTCCTATTATAAGATCTATTCTTAAAAGGCATTCTAATACGACTATTATCCATTATAAGAATAAAAGTAAAATTGTATATTCTAAACACGAAACGAACAACCTTGGAAAACACTGCCCTTAAGAGAATTTTATTTCACATGTGTTCAATTTTGCAATGGAGAGTTCCCTAGGCTGTTACAGCCTAAGTATAGGATGAACTCCATAGCTAGTTAATGAACACATGTTCATAATATCAAAATTGAGCACACGTATATAACAATACTAAAACAAATTTTATTGTGAAAATTATACAGGTTTTTCATTCATTTTATACGTAATTACTATTTTCTTTTAAGATGCATGGTATCTTCTAGTTACTAATAAATCAATCAATGTGTGGATTAGGAGACGAGCTCAATAGCGCTCCAAGGACTCGGGTTCAAATTTATAGTCACGCTGGACTGAATCAATTATATAAAAAGTATAATTTCAAGACAATTTTTTTTTGAAGAAAAGAGACCGATGCCGTAACTCAAGTCCTAGGCATCCCAACTAGGTTGGCACCCCAAAAGACAAGAGAAATAACACGACTCAAAAAAATGCATTAATAAAAATAAGACTAGATCGAAAGTCTCGAGAAGAGACAAACAAACTAGTTAAGTACAATTGATAAGCATGTTCGGATTAATAAAAATATCCGAAACCTCGAAATC
>CATIWQ010303022.1:0-24001 GCA_949673415.1 Euphorbia schlechtendalii
TGTATCATTGCCTTCACCATATTCTGCTCCCTGTGAGCTTCTAGCATGCCTCTTCATAAGACATAAGACATAAGAACACAGAGGGCATGGTTATTAATTCATTACTAGAAATTTATGTTTTGAAGTTTAAAACAATGTAAAACCTCGAGAGTATGGAATCAGCACAAAACAGTGCAGATGCTTAAAGAGATGGTAAAAATTCTTACATTGTGGACAAACTGGAACATCCAGAACTTTATAAGAAAGAGAGAATTCTTACGTTGTCATATTGTGCCCTCTTCTTAGAATCCTTCAGTGTCTGAATTTTACAAGAGCAAGCAAGATAAAAGACATCAGGATAACTGAAATCGTACAAACAAATAACTATCCTCCTACGATCAAGAAAATAAAACTATAGAAGGGAAAAACAAATAATTTTGAGGCCTTGAAATTATCAAAATTGCATAGAATTTTGTCCTTATTTACATGATAGCACATATTTTAATTACTAGATTTATTTAAGAGGTGGTCAAATACTTAGCCAATAAAGCAGAGTTCCATATTTTATAGCTCGAAAATTAGTTCCATAAGGTCAACCTTTTGCAACTGTCTCCATCGTCTCTGCCAATTGGTTTAGATGAATTTCAGTGAATGGATATGCATCAGCTCCATACACTGTTCGGTGTTCTTTGGCTTCCTTAGTGAGAGTTTGCCCATTTGGGCTAATACATGATATTTTGTTGAAATGGTATAGGCGACAAAGATCAGTCCTCTTTTGATGAATTCTACGAGAGAGTTCATCAGAATGATCATCAGCCACGAGCTTAACGCCAAGTTTACGCTATTGGATTAAGTTTCCCAATTCATCAGGCAAATACTCTAGGGTTTCTTCCAAATCCAACACCATTAAGGATTGTAATCTACAAACACTTTCTATGTAAGCACGAGAAAGGCTTTTATCTTTTAATAAACAACGAACGAACTTGAAGTCCTTGGAATTTGGGAGGAATATCTTTTCCATCATCGTATATGAGTGCAAGTACAGTAGAATCTGAAGCCTTTGCAATAAAATCTTTTTCTTCTACCTGAACAAGACATAGATCCTTGTAATTGTGTTAGATTTTGATTACAAAATCTGTAACATTATTATTTTTTTATTTGATTGCTTGAAATAGATAAAAGATTTGGATTTAGAATTTGAATTGAATTTATTATCTCTTTAGTTACTGATTTTACGGGATATTAGCTATTTTGTAAGCCTATATATAGGCTCGACGAACATTTCTTGACAAGGGAGATTAAATCCTGAACAATAGTCTCTGCAACTTCCTCCATGATTTTTTGCTGATACTTGTGGTACTAAATCTTCGGCCAACAAAAGCCGAACAAGTTTTTCTTTGTCTACAGAGCTCTTAAATGTAATGAAGGAACGATAACCTAAACAGGGCTTTTTAAATCAGAGGCATTATCAGAACAATGGATCGACTGAAGGCTTAGTAAAAATTCAGTACTAAACCAGAAAAGAAGAAAGGATAAGCATTCTGAAATATTAAAATTAAAGTTGGGAAGAAATGTGTCCAGTCCCTCTCATCGTAGACAAAGTTTAACTCAATATTGTAAAATTATTATTTTGAATACTGAAAGAGAAGGAATTAAGACGCAAGTTGGTCTTTCCGTGTGGGGTTCGGAGAAAGTTTAACAAAGAAAAAATCTGTTACTATACATAAGCAATAAGCAGTCATTTCCTTTGTTGTTGGCTTCTCGGCATAAAAGAACTTCTCGTGATCCCCCGTTGAATATTTGACCAAGTCTGCTGTTTATTTATCCTGTTTCAATTTATTTTTTAAATAATTCATTAATTATTTTGTAGTTTGTTTTTATCAGATTTTAGATTCCTATTTGTAGCTAATTAATTTTTTTTAATGTTTATAAAAGCAACAAGGGATCAATTTACAATATTATATTCTATAAAATAATTAATGAATTTCATTTTTCATTACACTGCTTTTTCATGTTTCAACATATAAACATCAACAATTTTTTTTTTTAAAAGGAAACTCAATATGTATTTTATTGACAAATCATTGCACTATTTATACATGAAAATGTAGAGCATAATTCAAAAGCATCTAATAGCATATGCGAATATGAAATCTTTGCATCTCTCCTATTATTTTGTAAAACAAAACAACTATTTGACAATTTCAAACTTGATTTCCAACATACACGAGCAAAGTACATGAGAGGCATGGCAGATCGGAGATCAAATTCAAGGCTGAATGCAAAACTAAATTGATACTGATGCATATAAGGTCCAAGAAAAAGTATTTCAGCAAAATGCAATAAATGTTGAAAATTGACAGCGAAGAAATTAAGACACAACAACTTAGTCATAACGTGTGGGGTTAAAAGGGAAGCACTCAATCCCAATCACACTCAGTGGATGACGTTTATTAGTTTCTTTATATATTGTAATTTACAGCTAAATCATATTTTCTAATTTCTTTGAAAATATGAAGGTAGTTAAAAGATTTAAATGCATTCATCAAAGTCAACAACCACGAGATTTGACAAATGATACGTTGTTTGAAGGGCCTCTCTTTATTCAATAATGTGTGGGATATTTTAATTATTAGGACCCTAACGGCAGCGCATTTTTTGCTGAGTGCTTTTATTCCATCCTTGTCCTCATTGCCATCCTTTAGGTCCGGTCCGGTCCTTCTCAACATTACATTTTATTCCTATTATAACTATTGCAGATATGCGCTCGGTAGTTCGTAAAGCCAAACCTCTTTAATGTGCTTTACTTTGTAATTCTCTGCACCCGACAAGCGTCTTCCATTATCATTATGTACAGGAAATACATACAATTGCAGTCGAGTTGAAATGTTTTGTAAACCTTCTGGAACAAACTTCAGCTTCATACAGTTATAAAAAGTGAGATACCATAAACTTGGAAAAGCGCCTTTTACAATCACCAGAGTCCCAGTCGAAATTTCGAGAGTTTCAAGCTCCTTGAAACCTCCAGCACTGCAAAATCCATTGCTCATGTATTTTTCTTTGCAAGCATTCCATAGACTGAGATGTTTCAGCTTTGGAAGAACCTGAAGGACCGAAATCTGGTTTTCCGAAAGCCTCGAGTAATATAAAGATAAAGTTGTCAAGTTATCAATGGCGAGAACCCAACTAGGAACATCCGCTAATCCACCGTCTAAATTAAGCTCCTGAAGAAAAGGCGGTGGGAAAAAATTTTCCATTTCGGGAAATAGTGTGCCTTCAAAGACGCTTCCTTCAGCTCTTAAAGATAACGATACGAGATTTGTCATCTTTGTGATTGCTGCTGCTAGTTCATCAGAATGATCATAGGCCACACGCTTAACTCCGAGTTTACGAAGTTGGATTAAGTTTCCCAATTCATTAGCAATGCCTCCTCCGCCATATACACCATCACAAGTGTGGAGATTTTCGAGTTCTCGCAACCCCTTAGGAACTGTGACTTCACAGTTGTCGATCTATAATACATGGACACTCCTAATGAAGGAGTGCCTGCGTGTCGGACACGTGCTGGACACGCCTCGGACACATGTCCGACACACCAGTTTTTAAAAGGACACGCCACGTCAGCCCTTCTCTCCCGGACACTTCCCCCGACACGGCTTGGACACACCACAGGACACGGTTGTTCCTCACAAATATTAGGTCAAAACAGAACTTTAAAACACAAAACAGAACACGCAACGCTTAACGAAGAGCCACTTCTGTTCTCCAATTCCTCCGACAAGACTCTCAGACTCTGGCGACTCCTCCGATGACCACAGCGCCGCCTTCGATTGATTCGCCGGCAGCCTGTTGTCATCGCTTGCAGGGGGTTTAAACCTTTTTGGCTGCTACGAGTGCTCTCTGCTTTTTTTTGTTCCTCTTCCTTTTGACCATTACATACACATGGGCTTCTTAGAGAGACCTATTCATGTATCTCCTTATTTATATTTCATCATTTCCAATATTCATCTATCCAAATGGTTTGTTCATATGATATAAAACTTAAAAAAAAATTGACGAAAATAAATATCCAAAAGACTTGCATCAGACTTGAAAATTTGTGGGAATAAAATTCAAAATGAGCTTCAGTTATCTATATTTTACCTAAAAAGATACCAACTAAAATCATGTCTACCCTTTCTAAACATATTGGCAGAATTCATTCAACTACAACATATCTCAATAGTCATTTTTACTTACAGACTATTCTCCTCCCTTTATGGTTGAAATAATTTAAGTCTTCTGATTAGATTAGCTTATCTTGCATTGTTTCTCTGTTTTGTTGCCTATTTTATTGATTATGGAGCTTGTGGAATTTTTAACTTTGTTATTCTTTTGTGTTGTGGGCTTCATTTTGTCCTCGTAGCTTTGGTGCATTCTTTTATGTAGAATTTTTGTTATTAGCAATGACTTCAGCTTCTAAATGATCATGAATGATATGAGGTTTGTTAATATCTATGTAATTGTAGACAATTTTACGTTTTTACTATTTTTTTAGTCGCCGTGTCCAAATACATATTTTTTAAGAATTTCCATGTCCGTGTCGCGTTGGACACTCGGGCTGTGTTCGTGCAACCTAGTTGTCGATATTATGGGACTTTATGAGGTGTCTCAGTTGTTTAAGTTTTAGCGCCTAGACCGGAAATTCAAGCCAATTTCCAAGTCGACAGCCTCGTATATCTAGAGTTAGCAAATTCTGAAGATTATACAAAGTCGGGGGAAACTCGTTTAGTCTTGACAAATACAAACCCAAATACCTGAGATGAACCATGTTTCCAATTCCATCAGGCAAACACTCTATTGTTCCTTGCAAATCTAACACCGTTAAGGATTGCAATTTACAAACACTTTCCATATAGGTGCGAGAAATGCCTTGATCTTTTGAGTCACCTGTCCGCCTTTCCAAAGTCATAATAAACAATGAAGAAACGTGAAGGCCAAGAAAATTGGGAGGAATATTCTTCCCATCATCGTATATGAGTGCATATACGGGAGAATCTGTGGCCTTAACAGCAAAATCATATTCGTCAACCTGAACAAGACACAGCTCCTTCTAATTGTCATCGACTTCTAAACCACTCCCAAAGAATTCTCGACGAAGCATTCCAAGGGAAATTAAATCGTTAAGAATCATTTCAGCGACGTCCTCCAAGATTTTGCCGGGTACTTAAGGTACTAAAACTTCGGCCAGCAAAAGCCGAACAAGTTTTTCTTTGTTCATGGGGTACTTGAAGGTGACAAAGGAACAATAATCTAAGCAGGATTTGAGGGAACAAGGAAGGTTTTCTTATTCTGATTTGAAATGCGAGGAAGGGTAGTTTGAAGTTGAAGCAGCATCAGAAACTTGGGACATTGTTGTTGGCATTTCTGCGAAAAAGAACTCTTCCCGATTCTCCGATACACGAGAAAAGTAGATGAGAGGCATGGAAATCAATGGATCAGTTCAAGGCCTGGTGAAGTAATTGAGAAGAAAATAGGATGAATGTGCTGGTAAGGACACACTTCAGTCCTTTTCATTATTCACAAAGCTTACATCAAAACAATAAATTATTATTATTTTCTCTTTGGAGAAGGATTATATATAATTGATAATCAACAAGAACAATATAATGGGGACAGCTTGCGATTTACAACTAAGTTTGAATTGGAGGTCTCCATTGTCTTGTTTGAAATTGAAAATTTTGCTCTGGTTACTGTTTAAGCACAGTATTGACAAAATATGGAGGAAACTGGTTAACTTTGGGATGTTAGAAAGGTGTTAGCATATTACTCATTCAACAAGAGACTAAAATAGTACATTTTTTTTATATGGGTATGTTTGTTGTAGGGATAACTTCAACGTTTCAATATTTTCAAAAATTAATTAACATAATATACTACATGTAACATCAAATTTCAATTGCCTATCAAGTTTTTCCATCTAAATTGTCACTAGCTAGAATAATTCTGCCACCAATTTTTATTAGTTGCAGCCGAGGAGATGACCCGATCTGAGTTATCGAAAATAACGCATAAAAAAACTCAGCTCTCTCATATAAAATGCTGTAGCGTTACATAAAAGTATAGAAAACAAACAAATGGTAGAGACAAAAAATAAAAGAGAAATATATAGGAGGTTTCTTTTTAGTTGTGAAGTATATGAAGCTAGTTTATAAATAGTATACAACGGTAATTTCTTCTTTCTGGTTCACCCCTAGTTAAACTTTTATTTTGAAAAAGTAAAGACGAACTTGGGAAATGATTCATCGACTAAAAAAATGTCTGTCCTAAGAGCCTAAAATGTCTTGACCATTGCTACTCGAAAAATATTGAAGATCAGTTTCTGTCTCGTATGCATCATCTTGTATTTACTTCCAAGAGATATAGTTGAGAAGGCTGCTGCTTCTGGTATTTACAATTTTACATCACAAATGAAATCAAATAATGTTTTTGATGGAGTTTCTGATGGTGCCAAAAACAATCATGTTCATTGATTTATTCGGTCTATATCCATATCTTCTGAGCTGTTGCTGCACAAAAATACAAAGATCGACGTTTCTCACCTGATTCATCTACTTTCAGAAAAAACTTATCAAGTTGATTAAACAAACTAATACTAACTTGGAATTCAATTTTTTACGCAGATAAAGAGATACAATTATGCTAAAATATCTCAGATTATAGAAATAGATACCTTCTAATAGATGTAATTGGAGGGTTGGATGCTCTTTGTAGAAAATGGCACCTCCGATTTGCATTCATGCCGTGATTTTGTCAAGGATTAGAAGGACTAGCATGAACAGGGAAAATTCAAGCATAAATTTTGGTCCTTTCACGTGCTCAATAATATGCTGCCACCTGTAAGTTCAACCAGTAGATAGCTGCTGGTAAAGCCTGTAATCCATTTCAGGATCCTCATTACATAAAGCCAGAAGAAAATTTTTACAGAAGAAGCCAATCACATGCAGTAATTATCTACTTATTTACCATACTGCTCCAGATTGAAATATCAGATAACTCGTTTGTTCTAATACTCTTACAATGGTAGTTTACTACTTAAAAATGCTAATAAATTGATCGTTTTCGTAGGATGAAAAAATTTCCAGTCAAATGGTAATTTACAGCTGCATCAATTTTAATAGTGTTACTTTCAGTTTTATTTTATTTAAAGCGTTCATGTTTAAGTATAGTACACACCAAGTCAAACATCAATATTACTCTGTTCACTCTAGACCTTGTCCATCAGATGATTATTAATAAACATTTATGACTAAACTCTGTTAAAATAAGAATCGCTGTACCAATAACATAAACAATGTAAGAAGCACATTCTTACCAATTTTCATCACTGGAGGTTCTGCTATCGTTGTTTATCTCCTCTGCAGCAAATTCTTCTACTATGGCGCGTTGGCGTTCATTTAGCGAACTATAACTATGGAATAGAAGAAAATCATTCAGATCATCTGCACAATCTATTTTTGATGGTATGATCTTGGTAACATGATAAAAAAAACACATGCCGGTACATAACAAAAGGGA
The DNA here is from genome assembly GCA_949673415.1 of Euphorbia schlechtendalii. NCBI lineage: Eukaryota > Viridiplantae > Streptophyta > Magnoliopsida > Malpighiales > Euphorbiaceae > Euphorbia > Euphorbia schlechtendalii. Next base: position 7,537 of record CATIWQ010303022.1, read on the forward strand.
AATTCAGTAGAGATCAAGTGACCAAGTAACGCACTAATTGGCCAATGCCAATTTTATGCATTCATATGAAATCGGTTAAGAAATTGAAATTAACAATCCATTATCACCACAGAAGATACATTTCATGCTATCAACTCAAAATGACTTTTTTAGGGACATTATGCATGTAGATGTACTAGCATAACCTCCCTCCTAGAGAAAGATAAGGAAACATGAGAGCTTACTTTGGGAAGTTAATACGGAAACGAACAAATTGGTCTCCGTGGTTTACAAAAAAACCGGGCTTTTGAAGTCCTACAAGAACTCAAACATGTAAGAACATTTACGAGTAGAACGGAAAGGAGAACTGTGAAGAAGCAGAGTATCATATGATATACCTTTGCCTCTTAATACAAGCAATTGTCCAGGTTGAACCCCCTTGGGTATCTGAAAGATGAACGAGGAGTTTGTATCAGCAACAAGAACAATGCCTTAACTCTAATGACAACAACTAGAATTACTGTTTACATTTTTGGAAGCGATAATTTAGATGTTCAACAATTCAACATCATTGGATAAGGCGAGATATTTTTAAATTTAATTCAAAGTTCGCCTAACATTAGTCTTCACCCTTTTTTTATCCTTCATCCATAAATTGAAGAATATTCACTCAAGCAAAGCATGCCAGTCTCACCATATTCCCACAGTCAAGAAATTGTATTTGCCAACTACTAAAAAAACTTTGCTTCTTACAAATTTAGCTACTCAAACAATAGGAAATCCTACGATACTGGGCTCATTACGAATCTCTATTATCTCTCGTGTCAGCAACATAAAGCATTCCACTGCTATCCTGGTAGAAATAACAAAATCTAACACAGAAGACATAGAAGTTTTAATTTATTCAAACTTGCAAGCGGAAATGTCACGTTTGTTCACTTTGATAGTTAGATAATAACTCAAAAATTGTACATTACAAATAAAGATATAAGTTTCTACCTTCACTTGAAATTTTCCATCCAAAGTAGGTACATCAATCATACCACCTAGCATGGCCTGCGTGAGAAAAATGGAAGAAAATAAAAATGCAACCCGTTGTCAAGAGAAGTACCTATGTTGGAGAATACATGTATAGCATGCAATGAAATCCTGGTTCTTATTTCTGGCTCTAAACTGAACATTCAAAAGACAATATTACGAATTCAGCTGTGTTAACTAACTGGATGAGACAAGAATTACAATGTCGGAAAGTCAGATCCACCTAACTTCATCATGTAGTCAAATGATCAGCACTGGTCATCAACATACAAAATTTTTGGAAAAAAAAGAGTGCAGAGGCATCCATTTTAGTCTCTGATCTCACATGCATTATCAAGTTTAACCGATGAAGAAAATTTGACTAATGTTTCAACAAGAAACGACATAACAACACTAAAGCGTGTCAATGCTTAATAGATAATAGGAACATCGGTGATAATAAGCAGTGAGGATATATGTATTCCTTGGAGATAAGCTCAAATAGAAAAGTCATCTTTCATGTGAGTACAGTTCTCACTTGAGTAAAGTTAATATTTGCATCCACATAGATATCTGCTCCGTCCCTCGTAAAGATAGGATCATCAGCGACCTGCATTATCAAAAGAGGTAAATTGACTCAATTTTGAGAATGCAAAATCATTAGCCCATGAAGATCCATTTTATTGATGCAATCCTAGAAAAGAGGGCAGTTTTAGCCTAAATAAAGTCATATTTTTTTATTTCCAGTGACTGCCTATTATAAAAAAAACATCACAAACTCCTGGAACTTAAATGCATGGAAGGATGAAATTATAAAATATCTAACTGAGAATGCACCTTGATTTTAATAAATAAGTTGCCAGGTTGGCGCCGTCGTCCACCAGAATTTCCAGCTCCTGGAACATTGATTGTATCTCCAGAATCAACACCTAAAACATTCATTCAGTAAATCATATATATTTAAATGCAGAAAGAAAAGAAAAATCAAACAGAAGATCGTGTATATGAACTTAAATTATAAGCTATGATGCTCGGACCCTTCAAAAGAGTGGCCGTACCCGTGTCGACACGGATACAGACACGGACACGGACACGGAATACGTGTCAGACATAGTTGTTAAAGGCGCGCCTCAGGCACGCCTCGGGTGCGCCTGACGCAGGGCGCCACCCTTGGAGCCTTGGCATATGACAGGCGGGGTGGTGTCCAACAGGCACGCCTCAAGTGCGCCTTTGGACGCCTCAGAGCGCCTAGGCGCGCCTCACGGACACTTCTATCTTAAGGGGTTTAATTTTGCATAAATTTGTTTTTTACATCCATTTTTTAGTGTTTTAATAACAATGTAAGGCTAGATATTCCTAATTCAATTCTTATTAAGGCTAAAATTACTCAAGTATAGATGTTCCCAATACAACATGTAAAATTTACATGTATATGTACCTTCAACAATTCTTTTTAATGGTTTTAACTTACTTTAATATATTTTCCATCTATTTTTAAGAGTTTTAATAAAAAAAAAAGGGTATATTTTCCTAATTCAATTCATTTTAAGGTTAGAGTAATTCAAGACTACATATTCTTAATGCAACATGTAAATTTTACATGTATATGTACCTCTAACAATTCTCTTGGTTCTTTTTTGGTATGTTATTGCATCTAACTTCAATTTGTAAGAAAAATATTTTTTGTAAATTTTTGGAGCCTAATGTACCTCAGTCGCTCGCCTTGACTTCGGGCAAGGCTAGCCCTCTTGAGCCTCTCTGCGCCTAGCGCTTCTAACAACTATGGCGTCAGATCCGGTACTTGGTCATCGGACACGGCGGGAGCCGGTGTGTTTAAACGGCGGCAAGTTCTCACTTAATTTGCAGGTTTAAAATTAGGTTGAAGAAGAATGACAGAGGACGAAGAACTTTCCCTTCTTTCTTGAAAGTTGAACAAATTAATAGGGGTAGGAATGGAAAACTAAGAGAAAAAATACATTGGAAATACAAAATGACAACAAAAAAGGACATCAAAATCCCTCTAAAACGAAAATATTTAGTAGACGGAGGGAGTACTAATTAATCTTATTAGGGACAAATATGCAAGTCTTTCCATATTCTTTTTTCTCTTCCTAATTAATTATAGTCAATTTACTTTTTTTATAAAATAGATTGTTCTGATTAATTACTAACTAATTTATTGCTTTCCTAAAATAAATATTTTTTTCACTAATTAAATATTGATGGTTTTGCAGTATTTCTTTGAATGAATATATACAAATATAAATATAAAATTGCTGTGTCAGTACCCGTGTCCAAATTTAGGGCAGTGTCCCCGTGTCCAAAATTTTTACACTTACTGTATTAGACACTCGGATCCGTACCAGTATCAGACACTTATAAACGAGTCCATGTAACATAGATTATAAGGGAATGCATGATAATTATGTTGCCAAAGTTACATAACTCAGACAAGTGCTAAAATAGATGTATCCTTCCTACTTTATTCATCCTGCATGTCACTAGCTTATGAGTCCAACAAAACCAAATTAAAATTACGACTTTAACTTGCAAAGCGTATTCAATTGTTGTTAGCAGCTCAATCACTATTACATATACAAGGTTGCCTCACATACAAATATAAAAAACTTGAGTCATCCTTATTGTGCCACAATATTTTTAAAGATAAACCTAAAAAGGGAATGCATACATCAACAAATGGAGATACGTCCCACAAAACAATTACAATTACAAGATACTCCTTAATCATGAAGCTAGTCAGCTACAGGCAGAAGTCCTCGCTGTGAAATTTCCATGCTATGTTAAGTGAACATTGATGACAGGTTCATAAATAAGGGTGAATACTATATGTTAGATTGAGAATATGTCAATGAGTATAAGCATAAAGAATAATTTGGAACTGGAAACATGATTTCAGTCTTAGTAGTTACTTGTAGTAGCAAAAAGTGTAAGCTAATGTATATATAGAGAGGGAGGGGAGAGGATGGGAATTAGAATTGTGTTTGTCTCTGGCTCTTTTACAGAGAGGGCTCTGCTTTTGTGAGTAGAGAGGGAAGTTCATCTTCCAGGGGGATTAGACCCAATTTATGCGTCCAATTTGTATTTTACCCCTTAAGCTAATTATAATATTCTCTATAAGCCGTGATTTGCAATAATATTGTGCTGAGACCAAGTCCATGCAAACAATGAAAACCACATTCTTCCAAATTTATTAAGCAGGGTAATCTAACCTAAGATCTAGTCAATCAGAGCAAAGCTCCATCAGAAAACCAAGAAAACCAACCTGCTGGTACTTTAACTTTGATTTCTTTAACACCTTCAGTTACTCCTGATCCTCTGCATGACATGCAATGCTCCTGTTCCCAATGAATAAACCATAACTAATAGATCTAAGAGTGAGCAAACAAATCAATGTGGTTGCATCATTCAAGCCCGAACCTTGATGACCCGGCCTGCCCCTTTACAACTACTGCATGTTGTTGTAAATGGTGGAACTGTGATCTGGTTCAAATTTATCCATGTCATTACAGAAAAGTAATAGAAAAGAAATCCACATGGAAAAAGTTCATATTTTCATGCTGATTACTCTCTAATTTTCATCTGTTTAGATCTTCTGAAACTTACTTTTCCAAAGCCTCTGCAAGTTGGGCAAATTCTGGCTGTGGCATTAACTGGAAAGCCACGACCATCTGCATTATGAGATTATACATGAATCAGAAAATAAATCATTGGTATTATGGTATTGAGAGACTTGAAGCACACAACAAAGAGAGAAGCTATGGTCATTGGTCTCTATTCTTAATTAACTGTTTCTACCAAATTATTCTATTCTGTATAGAGTATCCCAAAAAAATTTCCTCCTACGAATTTACATAGTGAAGTAAAATACCAGCAACTCGTATCTTTCACATCAAAAAATATGGAGCATATTTTCAGCATTCAAAAGGCTCCACAATTATGTCACTTAAATTATCCCCCCCAAAAAATATTTTAATAAGATAAAGCATCAGTAAGGGCTACATTATCACGCAAGATTTTAACATCATTAGATACTAAACAAGTAGCGATACAGTGTACCCATAAACTAACAGTGAATACACGCAAAGAAAGTATACATGATCTCAATACACGTTATTCAAGATGTGCTAGTTTAGTTACTAACCACAAAAATCACATGGAACATATGCATCAACAGACAGGTGCTTTATGCATCCGCTAGCTGCTTCAGTAAAAGAGAGGACTAGCTCCGCCTATACCATTTTAACAAAATATCATGTGTTAGAAAGAGAGAGAGAGGTGCAAACACACACACAGAGAGAGAGAGAGAGAGAGGAAGAGATGGAGGAATAAGAAAAATAACCTGGATATCAGGTGAAAGCTGATTGGTTTCATCTTCAAATATCTGCAAAGAACTTGTAGTTTCAAAAATGAACCAATACCAAAACAAGATGGAGTATCGTGCAAAGATTACATACTGTACCTCAGAGAATACTTTTTGGAACGAATCAGAGAAAACATTTTCATATGAGTAGGTAAAGCCCCCAGCATTACCAGCACCATACCTAAACCCCGATGTATCATCGGCACCATATCTAAACGAATCAGCATTGTCTTCACCATATTCTGCTCCCTGTGAGCTTCTAGAATGTCTCTTCATAAGACATAAGAACGCAGAGGGCATGGTTATTAATTCATTACTGGAAATTCATGTTTTGAAGTTTAAAACAATGTAAAACCTCCAGAGTATAGAAGTCAGCAACAAAACAGTGCAGATGCTTAAAGAGATGGTGAATACTTAGTAAGGCATCAATTAATGTGGACAAACTGGAACATCCAAAACATTATAAGAAAGAAAGAATTCTTACATTGTCATATTGTGCCCTCTTCTCAGAATCCTTCAATGTCTGAATTATAAAAGAGCAAGATAAAAGACATCAGGATAACTGAAATCTAACAAACTAATAACTATCCTCCTACAATCAAGAAAATTAAGCTATAGAAATCCCCTGCTAGGGAAAAACGCTGAGGAAACAATAACAGGATGACAAGATATGATATGTCACCCAGTAAACAACACACACCTCATAAGCTTCTCTTATCTCTTGAAATTTTCTCTTTGCAGATGGACTATTCTTATTTGCATCTGGGTGATACTTTTTTGCTAGCTGCAAAAAATAATGACGAGAGCAATGAGCCAATGAGAGGATAGATGCAGAACTTTTTTCATTTATTTCAGAACAAATCCTAACACAAATGTTTTACAGCTTCAAGAGAGCATATTTCTCAAAATCTCTGTTGTTTGACATCGTCTAAATGTTAAACCCAAAGTAAAGATTACAGTACATATCCTCTGACTAATCATCTGAACTTTTAGTCGGTGAATACTTATAGTTAAGAAGGTTAATAATTTTTTCCATTGCACTTCATCAATGTTTCACTGAATTTATAATAGTCCATACTCAACATAACTCTCCAGATAGAGTAGAGAGATAGAATTCCTTACAAACTGGGAATGAAAAGAAAGCTACTATAGGATCAAAATTATTGCAGAGAAACAAATTCCTAAATCTGTAATAGCTCACACAATGCAACTCTCAAGCTTTACTCACTATATGGAAAGCCTTTTTTATCTCATTTTGGCTGGCATTTTCAGAAATGCCAAGAATTTCATAGTAACTCGGCTCCTTAGAGCAGAGGATTCCTGCAAAAAAGAGTAAGAAAAAAATTAAATAGTATTCAATCAATCAAAATTCGAACAGAGGTGCATCCTCTAACTTCAGAGTAAAAGGAGTTTAAAACCTGTGGCATGAATATATCTGCATTTGATCAGCTTCATTTCAGCCGTCCCAAAAACATTATGCTTCCCGGTATCAAAACAAAAACTGTGCAAAACTTATTCAAGAAAAACTAAATTTAAGCTAAGCAGTAATGATTAAGAACATAAAAAGAATGAAGCAATCGTTAATATAAGCTTCAGATGTGTTCAAATTTGAGACAAAGAACTTACATCGATCACGATGAATGTCTCGGTGTAATTTAGAGATGTTCCGGAGCAAATGCCCTCCATCAACGGCCGATTCTACAACCGCAGATGATAGAAAACGCCGCCGGCACTAAGGAAAAAAGAAATTTCAAAAGAAATTGAAATGAGAAGAATCAAATTGCAGGAAATACTTCATTCAAAGAGCTTCTAAATGAAATCAGTAGCAATTTCTAAAGTAGATAAGTTTAATACTCACTAACGCTGAGAGCCAACTGCTTCTTCTCATTTTGGAGCTTGGACAGTGAAAATCGAAGGTGACGATGGGACTGGAACGAAGCCGTACGTGGCGCAGTGTTGAGCAAGGAAAGAGCTTCCGGTAGGTCGTAGTTTACGCAAGTCCCAGTGGCAAGAACAAAACGGCAACGTCTTATTTATTCTACCGGCGGCCAATGGCCCAAAACAAACTTTCCGAAGCCCAAACAGCACCAGCCACTGGGCCTTCAGAAAGAAGGAATGGCGGGGAAAAGTGTATTATCCTCCAATTTGTTTACTAAACTTAAAAAAATTTATCTACAATTCTCAGAAGATGATTTGCGACTGTTTCATGATTTTTGAACTAATGTTTTTTTTCTACTTTATAAGTTATAAAATATATGAATATTTGAAACGAAAATCTGCCTATGGTCGAAATGCCAAATCAATGAAGTATTAATATGTGAACCTTAGGGTAACACATGTTAAAAGATGAAGGAAACATGTGTCGAATTAAAAAAATTACCACATTTACTATTTTCAGACTTAGTGTTTACGAGGACATTTCCAATAGTTTATAACAATTAACTACTTTTTCTTCTAATTTTGGTGGATTAATAAAAATAAAATGACAAATTCCTTACAAATATATCCAACTATATTCTATAATTATATTCTTTTTTTGATTTTTTAGTATATAATAGTGTTTGTTGTTGTTTAGGGTAAAATTAATATTCAAATAATAATTAAATATAACATATAAACATATAACTAATAAAATAATTTTTCATCCAGTTAAGTTCAAATCTTTATACAAACAAACTCTATCTATGAAACTTTAAGTACGGGCCGGGTCAAGCCGTGTTGAGTAAAAGATCAAATCTTCAAGCACGACCCATAAAGTAGGCTCGAGAGTAATCTGTGGTTATCCAGTTCAATTGTGAATCTAATCCGCAGCTTGAATGTTAAAGGTGGCTTCTTAATATAATAAAATTAGAATACCAAATTCAAAATAATGCAAATTTCCAACCAGAGAAACAAAGGAATAAAGGACACCAACAATTTATCTATAAAATAATTTGAAATATCTTATAAACCGTTTTAATTTTCATAAGCAGTTTGTCAAGAATCATCTCACGAAATCTTCCTTTTTTGCCTTCAATTACATCTGAAAAACGATTTGTAAACCTTACTATGACAATCCATCATTGGTTGTCTGCATATTACATTATCAAGCATTGTATCAATGGCTTCCTGTACCAGTTTCCCTTGATACATTATCAATTTTCTTAATGTAAATCTAATTGTTATTAATAGATCAATATCATTTATCTATAACAATTAACAACATAACAGATTCTTCCATTTTATTAACCGGCTCTTTCAGTTTTACTACTATGACCTAACATGATACATAATAAATATATACAAATTTGTCACATCAAATGCAAATTAACACAGTTAAAAAAACAAAAAAATCAAAGTTCATATACCATCATTATTCATTTTATAAATAGTGGGCAGTCATTAAAAGGAACAAGATCAAGCTCCATCTGGCAAATTCTTCTCTGGAATCAAAGAAAGGAGAATAAAGATAATACATTAAACAAAGATCCAACTATGCCCCTTAATTCAAACAAATTAGATTTTTCTCTTTGTGAATGATAAAGTTAGAAGAAATTAAACAAATAAATAACTAAATTGTTCACAAATCCCAAAAATGAATCTGATTTCAGTGTCTCCTTTTTTTTCTGCTTTCAATTCTAAAGTTTATACATGCATACTTGGACTAGAAAATCTTAACGGAAGCAAGAGTTTTAGCACTACGGATTTTTTTCTCTTTTTCTTTTTTCCTTTTATAACAATTATTATTTTGATTTTCATCCACTTTTTTCAAGTGAGTTGAAACCCTTAATTTTTTCAATTAAAAAAATCATTTTAGCCTTAATTTTCTACATATAGAAAAACATTAATAAGGGATTATATGATATTTACACTACATCACATAACAAAATAAAAAAATTCGTAATGTAAGATATAAGGGGTACATTGAATTTTTTTAAAATTTAAGATGATAACAAGTGTTTTGCTAAATTTAAGGAAACGTAAATGTATTCTGCCAATGATTGATACTTGTCATGTTTATACTAATAACTTCGTTTCCTTGTAATTGATATTTTAATATACAAAATAATATATGAGTAATAAAAAATTTGCTTGAAAATATAAATATTTTATTTTTATGATATCTACAGGTTTTGACATGGTAAATGTAGATGCTTGTCTTTGATTTTTGACTTGTATATTTATTAAGTTTGACTTAATTTGATCCAATCATATACATACATAACAAATATGCTAATATTAGCAAACATATAATTATGTGACAAACCTAAATATTGGTCATTTTTTTGTTATAAAAGTAAGTAAAATGAAAATGAATTTAAATCACAAATAGGAAGACGAGAGGAGAATGTAAAAGTAAAAGAAGAGCCTAAAATGAAGTCAATTTTCTTGGCTATAATTAGCTTGCTACAATTCAATTAAGTTCAGTTCAGTTCAGTTAAGTTTAACTATATGTAATTATAAATTTACATCGAAATAAGTTCAGTTCAGTTAAGTTTAGTTCAGTTTAATTTTTAAAAGTTGAAGAGAACATTGTCTTAATGAAGTGCAGGCGCGCTTTATCGGTCAAAACCACTTACAAATAGAGATCCAGATGATACTCTTGTGATAGCCAAGCAAAGAACAATACCATATGCAATCTCTAATTCTATATTCTCAATTTTCATTTCAAATTTAACTTTTTTATAATTTAAAATTGTTATAATATTTTTTCTCCAACCATATATTTCAAATTTCACTCCAAACTTTAAACTCTCACTATATAAGTAACAATAAATTTTTTAAAAATAAAATAATTTTTTTATAAATAAAAGAACATTTATATTCTAAATAAATGTTCAACGTAAAAGAATTTAAAAAATTAAAAAATAAAAATTTTGAAGTTGTGAATAGTATCACTTCCAACTAATACTATTCACACTTCAAAATTTGAAGCTAAAAATGAATTAAGATTTGAATTAACTTCACTTCATTTCAAACTTCAAACTCAACTTTTTAAAGTTAGGTTAGAGATGTCCTTTACAGATTCAAACTACTATAATTCTCTTCAAAGATGAGTTGAGTTGCTGATCGTGATTTCATTAATGCTCCTTCCATTTCATAATATTTATCGTTTAACATTTCATAATAATGTCATTTTATAATCTTAGAAAAATTTCTAAATAAGTATCGTTTTCGGGTTTCAATGTACATTTTCAAGAATTTTATTCATTTTACTTTTATTTAATGCACATTGAAAATGATAAAAAAAATAAAAATATTCAATCACATTAATTAATATAACATCGATATTAATTAATAATCTTAAAACCAAAATATTATTGGAACCGAGAATAATTCATACCATTCTCCCTAATAAGCTAAGGAATACCCTCATGCATGCACAGATGATAATCATTGTCGTCCTTAACTCTTTTTCACAAAAATTTTGTTAATTATTTTGTCGCCTTAAATAAAATTCCCATGAGTTGAATTTATTTTAAGTTTAATAAAGAAATTTTTTTTGCCAAAATTTCAAATGTTATATTATTCCATTAGTAAAGAATCTGTGTTCCTCCCAATTTTAATTGTGACAAAAATCTTTAATTAAGAATCTGATTCGATATTTGTATAATATGTAAATACAAATTACTTATAATAAAAACTTTAAAAGGGAATTAAGACAGTAAGACAAGCAATCAAAACGATACTTTTTTTTCTCTCAAGAATATGAGAATATGTATACTCAAAGACCAAAATCTTACTTTCTCCACTTACAAGGCACAAAATTCCCAATTATCCCTTTTCGTAAACTAAAGAAACTCAAAGAATATCTTTAAATATACAAATAATACTATCTCTTTTAATAAAGCAAAAATGATGCTCTTCCCTTTACTGAATTCCAAAAGCCACATTAAATCATTAATTAAGATTTGGTAAAATACATCAAATTCCCTTAATTTGCTTAAAATTGTTAATGGAACTCTATCATTCAAATTTTCTATTGTCATTTTGAACTTGATAAAAATGAATAAATTTATACTCTACGTTTATGTAATTAATTTGTATTTGTGATGTATTGTGTCGTATGGATGTGATTATAAAGATCGATTTCTCTAAAATAAGGGGTCAACATAGCACTTTAGATAATTAAAAGCGAAAATTGATTGTATTATTCAAATATTTAAGATTATCGTATAAAGTTTTAATAGCGCATTATATTAAACTCTTTTAACACGCAGATAAGCTTACATATAATAAAAAAAAAATTCATTTGATTGTAGATTTGATTCGAATCATTGATTTCTAGAAATCGCACATTCAGTCTTAATTATCAGGATAAGACATTATTCACCTTTTATGGACCTATTTTGAAACTCAAGAAATGATACTTATACATAACCTGGTCATTAGGCAATTTCTTGCTTCTAACATCACTCCATCTTAATGATCTCTCCCTTTGTTTACACTCAAAGAACTACAAATTCTCTTCCATATTATGCTCTCAAATTCAAATTAAAACCCTACACAACCAAAACACAACTCCCTAATTTCATCACTTCGAGATATGAACACCCAACCGCAACCGCAACAACAACAACCAGTTGTTGTATACCCGAACACTGTCTCCGGTCAGCCAGCTCCGACCGCCGCTCATCCCCACTCAGATGGATCATTTGGGACTGTTTTCATAGTTCTTGCTGTGATCATTGTTGTTTCAGGTATTGCTTGTTGCCTTGGCAGGTTGTGCAGTAAGCGAAAAGCCAGTCCAGGTGGCCAAGGCAGTAACAAACACAGTAGACCCTCGGCAGCGGCGGCCAGTAGCAAGCAAAGTCAGCCAAACCCTAATATGAACCCTAACTTTCGCCTTAAGGAAAGAGGGGATATGAGGGGAAGAGAAAGAGAAGGTGGAGTGGACCTTGAGTTTGGGTTAGATAAAGGATTTCCTACTGGAAAACCGGCTATAATGGGAAATGGAAGAGTACATAACAAGCCTGATATGCCGGAAAATGAACGTTTTAGAGGTGGTGGTGGCGGTGAAAGCTTTGTTATTGACGGCGGCCACCTCAGGCCGGGTCCATAGTATGATCTCAATGGGGATATAATTAATTGTTCTATATATATATACTTAGTAATTGGCATTGATCAATGTTGTTTTTGCTTGTTTTGATTTGTTTTCTAGATTAATTTTAATCTGCAAACTTACATTGTGTAATTGCATATCAGAATTCAACTTATCATCTACATATATGTAATTAAACTTATATTGAATATTAGTTACATCATTATTAATGAGAGCTTATGCAACAGTTTTTAAGTTATAAATGCTTTTTGAAAGAAGTTTTTATCCCTGATTAGGTCTTTTCTGGGAAAATTATGGTTTTGTGAGACTGGTGTAGATCTTATTTACACAAAAGGACTTCAAGCTGTTATGCTAATATGAACATAATCAATTGGTCATGTTTTTTCGAAGGCGTGATAGCTAGCATGTTTCAGTTCTGTATCAAATCACGCAAAGAATTTGTGCTGGAAAAAACAAAGCTAATGACTAATATAGCTGATAGCAACCAAATGTTATGTTAAGTTCATTTTCTTTTTTCTTTATAATAACTAATTAGTACAAGTTTCTCACAAGTATAAATTACTATCTACAAATCAAATTTTACTCTAAACCGAATCCTTCTTGCTCTACTATCAACAATACAATACTTCTTTGTAAGAAAGCAACAAAAAAAAAATCTAAAAATAAGAATAAAATTCTCGAGTAAAGACTCGTCCGAAACGAGCTTGGAACTCAGTTACTCATCTATAACTAATAATAATAAAAAGTATTACGCAGACCGGTTAGTAGATCGAAATCCAACAGTCAGAACTTTTTTTCGGGCATTGGCATTTGATGTTGGTCTGAATTATCTTTTCCCTCCACCGTATCTCGTGGTTTGAGTCTCTAACTCTCTACTCGTAAAATGCGAAGTTAGCGGTGCAGTTGATAAATCTCCTGAAGTGTTGTCAGTGAACTCGCCACTCGTTGTTGCATCGAACTCTGATGTATTACTACCAAATGCTGTCCTTCTGAAGTTCATAATGTCTTCATTATACTGACCAGAATCATATGCAGTGCTCTGCCCGTATTTTACGCCGTTTGTGAGATCAGTTTCGTCGCAATCCAGTGCTCTAACCACCTGATCATCGCATTGGGATGAGTAATTTGTTCGTTCAGTTTCGATTTCTTAACGTGATGAAATTGGTTGAAAAAATTCGAAGTTCGATTATTTATCAGTACCTGTGCCATGCGGGGCCTTTTTGGAGCAGAATGGCGAACACATGCAGCGGCTGTCTCGATCATTCTGAACATTTCGGCCTCCACGTAACGTTTTTCAAGCCTAGGATCAACTAATTCACCAAATTCGCGAGTTTCGACTGCTTGAATGAGTAGTGGTCGAGCCTGCTAATAGCAAAACGTCAGTTTTACCGATGAAAGACAGAAAGTAAAGGGACTTAATTCAGTATTTCTATGATCTGATATATGATTTCAATAGTTAGTCTTACCCATTCAACCAAACTTTCCTCTCCCAAAGGCTGAGTTGGATCAACCGGTTTGCGTCCCGTAACAAGCTCCAGAAGAACAACTCCAAATGAAAATACATCAGACCTATCAGTCAACTTTCCACTTGATGCATATTCAGGAGCCAAATACCTGTCAATAAACCCGTTTTTGCATTATTGTCCTAATGAATCATAGGATTCACTTCAAGTTCTGCTAGTAGAAGTTATAGAATTACAAGCAACAGAATCAAAAAGAAATATCTGAATGAAACTTTAATACTGCATACAATACAAGAGAAACCCACCCAAATGTGCCCATAACTCGAGTTGAAACATGTGTCTGAGTAGAATCGTTGAGTCTGGCAAGCCCAAAATCTGCTACCTGAAAATTGAAGCAGTTCTCAGATGAAAAAATGCAGGACTAACAAATTAATACTTAAAACATTGTGAATGCCTGCCTGTGCATCGAAGTTATCATCCAATAGAATGTTGGCCGACTTAATGTCTCTGTGAATGATTTTCGGATGGCCTACAACGATCAAATGTTAACTAATCAGTTATCTGTGAAGTTCCTTTGATCTTTAACAAGTGTCACATGATTAATGAAACGTACATGAAAGAGCACTTACAATCTTCGTGTAAATACGCCAAACCCTTGGCAGAACCAATGGCAATTTTGAGTCTTTTTGGCCAATCTAAAACTGGCATCCCTTTTGCTCCTATTGCACAAAACATAACAGCACAAGAACATATTCACATAACTGCCACTATATCAGAAAACAGATAAAAGAGGGGAAAAGGAATAACACAACAAGAAAGAAAATCACCTTACCATATAAATGATACTCAAGAGTGTTGTTAGGAACAAACTCATAAAGAAGCAAACGTTGACGATCACTGATGCAATAACCAACCAACGAGACCAAATGGCGATGATGAACACGACTTATTATCTCAACTTCAGCCTTAAATTCGCGGTCACCTTGTCCACTACCTACCTTCAACTGTTTAACAGCAACCGCTTTCCCATCTGATAAATATCCCTTGAAAACACATCCAAACCCTCCTTCTCCTATAATGTTTTGCCTGGAAAATCCTCTTGTTATTTCCATCACATCATTGTAGTTGAAATGGGTCGTATTGGCGCCTATAGTATCAGAATCTGAACTTAAAAGTTGACTCCCGTAGCTATCTGGTGAATGTAGACCAGGAGGCGCCAGCCCTGAGAAACCTGATACAGCTCCCGCCGGTGGAGTTTTGTAATAATGCCCATCTGAGCCATAAATTAATAATAATTCAGGCGCATTTCTTATTAAACATAAGGAAGCCTCAAAAGGTGATATATATTTTCAATTTTTGATTACCTGTTTTGACAGTGAAATTTTTGGGAGGCTTATGATGAGAAATATAGAAATCCTTTCTGTTCTTTCTCTTTTTCACAATTAAAAACAGTACTAAAACAGCAATTAGTATCGCTCCGGCGAATACTCCGCCAATTACTGCTTTCGTTGTTTGACTATCATTCCCGGTTTCGCTTGCGGCGGTGCTGGTGTTGTTTGTTGAGGAAGGAGAAGTTGAATCAGGCGATGAGCCAGAAGAGCTAGGTTTTGGCGCCGATGAACTAGGAGTATTGTTCGTGCTTGATGTGATTGGAGGCGGAGGGGCCTGAAATTCCGCCGACAGAGGTGGAGAATTTACTGCGACAGAATTAGGCGGTGGAGGAACGAATTCAACCGGCGGTTTCGATGTTGTTGTCGAGGCTTGAGGGGAAGGAGGTGATTCACCGGACGCGGGCGGCGACGTGTTCTTCGGAGTTGAATTAGGAAGCGGATCTGATGTAGAAGTTGGCGGTGATGGAGAATTTTTTTGTGGAGATGATGGTAGTGGTGAGGCTGGAGAAGGCTCTGGTTTCGATGATGGAGGTGGCGATCTCGGAGGATTAGGCGCACCTTCCGAAGGCGGCGTTGGCGATGGTTTTTCAAGCGAAGGAGGCGGAGAACTTGGCGGAGGCAAGAGTGCTTCCAATTTT
This sequence comes from Euphorbia schlechtendalii, assembly GCA_949673415.1. Classification (NCBI taxonomy): domain Eukaryota; kingdom Viridiplantae; phylum Streptophyta; class Magnoliopsida; order Malpighiales; family Euphorbiaceae; genus Euphorbia; species Euphorbia schlechtendalii. The sequence continues at coordinate 23,448 of CATIWQ010303022.1, forward strand.
TCTAGCGGTGGTGATGAAGATGATGAGTCGTTTTTCTCAGGCGCTGGAGAAGATGACGAAATAGAACCCTCAGAAGCTCCATCCGGATGAGAAACCAGCGGCGGGCTTAAAGGAGGAACCGGCGGTGTCGAATCGTCGGAAGGAGGCGGAGATACCTGCGATGAACTCGGCCCCTCCACCGAGTCTGACATTGCTTTTCGTAATCTAATTTGGCCGGCTGTTGTTCCCCAAATAATCAAAATCAAACATACAAATTTCCTTTAGATGAATGAATCTTTAACTTCCTTCAAGGATTTCATTCCAATCTTGGATCATTGGAAAAACAAAAAAGGAAAATCTCAACTTAGATAAACGACGGCGACCGCCACAGGAGCACTGAAAATTAATCGAAAGTAGATTGGAAAAAGAAGTACGTAAAAGAAAGAAGAAATTGGTAATATTTGTTTGGGTCTTCATTATTTTTACAGAACAAATGATATTATTCAGTTTGTTGATTTTAGCTTTGCTACCATTGTTATTGCAAGATTTCCGTTGAGCCCTATCTCCTCTCTCGC
>CATIWQ010303033.1:0-12692 GCA_949673415.1 Euphorbia schlechtendalii
TAAGTTTTTGCAAGAATTCTATTCTTTGTATTCACAAGAATTCAAATCTTGCATGATTTGAATTCTATCAATATTTGTTTATTCCAAACAAGGGAATTTGACAAAATGAATTCAATTGAATTGAATTCTTTCAAAATAGATCATTCCAAACACACCCTTAGTCTATATCACGTTAGACATTTGATTTATAATACATTCTTTCAAACATATTTTTTCAATTAAAATTTTTATTAAATAAATATAATAAGAGCTAGTAGTAGTGTAAAACAATTAAACTTTATACATTAAAGGCTTAATGCATCTACACCCCCTAAACTTGTCCAAAAAGGATTGTTGTCACCCTGAACTTTGAAATGTGACAGATAGTCCCCTGTACTTGTCTAACACGCGTCATTTTACCCCCTTGTGCTGACCTGGTTTGCTACGTGGATGACCATCAAGATACACGCACGTTAAGTATGTTGTGGAATAGAAAATGAATAAAAAAAATTCATAACATTCTAATTTTTACCATTCAAAATCCCTAATATATGTTTTTCACATTTTTCAAAACTTAATCTCTATTGTAAATATTTTGTTAAATTATAATATTGTATCGATTCTTCGCCCGTCATTTTCATCTTCTTGTTCTTGAAAGCGATATTTTTACGAGAGGATAAAGTAACGCGTTTTAGACAAGTACAGGGGGTTATCTGTCACATTTCAAAGTTTAGGATGGCAACAGCTTTTTCTGAACAAATTAAGGAACGCAGTTGCATTAAACATACATTAAATGATAACCAAACATCTAAAAATCTCCTAATTAATTTAATGGTTTAAATTACATATATAATTATATAAAAATATCTCTACCAAAGTACCGATCTAACCTATCGTAGATTTATGGGGCATGACAGTTGTTACCATTATCGTCCTCATGAAAAGGATGCCAACTCCTTGATAGCGACTCATCCTTATTCATTCCATTATATGATTATATACAATATTTAATAATATAAGTATGGATTCGTACATAAACAAATGTATTTCTCGACCTATTTTTTGAACTAATTAAATATAAGAAAATAACTAATTCTATTCGAAACAATGAACAAAAACTTATCTTTTGTTAATGAAATTATATTTTTAAAAAAATTAATTAATGCATTCTTATGAATATTTCAAACAAACCTTTTGATCAATTTGAAATTTTTACAACTATGGGATTCTATAATTTTATATTAAAATTTTATTTTTTATATTACTTCCTGCTTGATTGTAAATGCATTTCCTCTTATATGCAAAGTTCCATTTTTTTCCTTTTAGAAAAATCCCTTTGTGCAAAGTTTAAATTGCAAGTTGTAATATTTAAGGCATACAATTTTTGGAGTTGTGGAAAGTTTAATGTCGGAAATAATCAAAAGTACGTAATAAGTGAAATATAAGTGGTGTGTCAACAGATTTCAACACAAATCAAATAATTTTGTGCTAAATAATCTCAACTTCACTTATATGCTCATTTACTATCAAGCTCGACATTTCCATTGCCCATGAATTCTCCACAACAATCACTTCTGGAAAGGTACAAGAGTTTATCGAAAAAATCCAAATTTCCAAATACAATCTACAAAACCAATTTTAAAAGCATATTTAGTAGCTTGTCAATTCTTTAAATTATTTTGACACATAGGAAGGAATAGACAATTAATTTGAAAATGCATATTTAGTAGCTTGTCTAACTCGTCTTCCCTATATGATGTGAAACTTATGTGTCATCATTTATTGTAGACAATGTCTATTTGATTGTCTAGATGTAGACAACCAAATAGACATTATCTACAATAAAATACTATTTAAAATGTAATAGACAATCTACTATTCATATCTTGAAAATAAACATTTTCTATTTTTAAAACTATTCCCACATCATTAATGAAAACTTTTATTCTATATACCACGTAGACTTGGAATACACAAGCTATTAAAGATGCTCCAGGAATTACAAGATGAAATGGCGAATTGGGTCTTAATGTGTTTTGTTGTCGGGCTTGTAAGGTGTGGTCCTGTACCTATTTATACTGTATGCAGTCAGAGTATGTGATAATTAATCATTAATTACAATACTTAAACTAAAGTTATATTAACAGTTAAAGCTTAAACGAGGGAAGGAAAAGGGCCACTATTAAAAGGAGAGGCCTCCTAATATATAGGGTTTTGATTAAAGGGCAGCCTTTACCATCTAAAGTTTTGATGGTTGATACATGCGAATCTGTAAGACAATAATAGTTTAGAGAATCTAGTCGGACTGATCGACACCACTACTCCATTGCTACGAGCCAAAGATTTATCGTGAGTAAAAGAATAGATAAACTAGAGCACGTTGAGTTACTTTGAGGTTATTTGACTAGTTCATTTTTCAATGAGAATGTGTGATGTGATATAACGTCTATTCCCATGCGTTTTTGGCTTACTGGGCTTCAATCGGACTTGGAACATACTTTGTAAAAGCTGCCGATAAACCCTTTAACTAACTTTAGAATACCGATGATCATTTAATACTTAAATATCATCACATATACTTTTAAAGGATGAAAATATAATTTTATCTAGAAGTTAATTTTTCAAACTTCGGGAAATGTAATTATTTTTATTCACATCAATTCATTCATTATTTTTTACTATCAGATCATATTATGTGGGTAGTCTTACATTGTTGTCGTCAAAACTATAAAAATTTAATAATCTTTTAATTTTAATATAGTTTGGTATGCACTTTTTTTTATCAACCACAATATTTACGTCAAACAACTCCATGGAAGGTTTTAACTTCAAATAATATGTTTTGTCTGATACAAATTGTGTCAATTTTATTATCTTCAATCCAGGTCCTATTACGTATTATAATTACATTAACAGCAAATAGTTCGTCGACATTGGCAATTATTACTGTAAATATAGTCGTTGAAGATTTAAAAAATAAATGAATTTGGCTGCTTAAAAATAAATATTTGCATTACAAGATGCTCATACAAATGAATTATAAATAGTATTGTTAAAAATGTTTTTGTTTTTAGCACTATCTTTATATTATCTGAAAATATTGAATTAAGTAAATCAAAATTTGGATAGGCGTACACTTCTATAACAAGTAACATATTAATTAAAATATCGATGTCCTGCTGACTAAATTTCCTGTAGTAAAATTTGAAATCATGGACACAATTAGGCCAATATTATACTTAATTTTTTTTATCAAAGGTCAACATTATTTTGGTGGTTAAGGACTACTAGATAGAGATTAATGCAAGTTGAATTAATTTAATCAGTCACATGCATAAAATTATTAATAAAATATATTTCAAATTTAAAACCAAAATTGATCAATAATCACTATCTAATGTTTGTTTAAATACATTAATACATGTTTGGGATATATAATTAAGTGATAGCCTAACAAGTTGTTACTTGTTTGACTAGTTCAACCACGTGTTTAGTCTATTTCGTGGTTCCACAATTACCAAACCATGAAATGAATTATTCCTTCAATAAGTTTGACACGAATATATAATACTATATTAGCTATTAATTAAATAAAATAGCTTAATAGTTAGGATTAATAATTTTAAGTCAACCAAGAGTGTACGGACAACCCCCCAAGCAAACCAAACTTCATATTTGGGTCTTGGTTGTATCAATGAATCTTTGCCTTCCATCACTTTATTACTTCGAGTTTTCTATGCTTAGTTATCTTTACTTTTTTAATGTTTGAATTGAAGTTTCTCCCATTCTCATACATTTTAATTATTAACAATAATTTGATAAAAAAAATTATAACAATATTACTAATTTTCTATACATGTGTGATATGGCATTATTGCTCTATTAGATAGTAAGACAAGTATACCGGAGGTCTGAAACTCTAATACTTGAAAAGACATATGCTTGCGAGCGACTTACGTACATATATATACTTTAAAAATGAACTTTTCGTAAGTGTTATTGTATTCTCTTTTGGAACTGGTATCTGCCAAGTTCATAGTAAAATTTTATGGAATTATGAAGTTACTTTTTACATATATTTTGTGTATAAAAAATTAGTATTACTGCAATAATGAATACCATACATAAGAAGTGTCAACAAAAAGAGAAAGAACTTATCTGAATAATGTTGATTTGAGATGAAGTGTAACTTCAGAATTTTGCTCTACGAGCCAATTGAGTGATTTTCCAAAAAAAAAAAAGAAAAAGAAAAACAAGAGGGTTACCCTTGTTAGCAAATTAAATTAATCTGAAAATAAATAATTTACTAATGAAATTGGAATCTTGACCAGATCATAAACGTTGTGTAAAGTAAATAACTAAATATTAAAAATTTCTCTTTACTACTTAATTAAACGATCAATTGGAACCAAGATCATTTTTTAAGTAGAAATACACATTTCAACGAACTATGAAGTAAGTTAACATTTGATAGAAAAATAGGTAAAGAAGAGGAATAATATATATAGCATCAGTAGAGGAGAATGGGAATATAAATAGATAGAGAGATGCCGCCAAAGCCAAGTTGGTCTTCAGATAGCCTTGTAGCCTAAACCTTTTATTTTCTTTTTTATTAAATTTTTCTCAAACTCCGTGGGCACAATGATCAATAGCCAACAAAGTCAAAAACTCAAAACCTAACTATAACATGCCCTCCCTAAATATCAACTAAAATGCCCCCTTTATTGATTAATTCAATCTGAACTGAACAAAATAAATAAGTGCCAAACATAATTGGAGTGTAACGATGCTTTCCTACCACCCTCCCATTTTATGAAAAAACTATAATGAAGAAGCATACAGTTTTAGTAGTAAATACCGATCACAAGTTGGAATTGAACTAGTTATTATGTGTGGTTTAAGTTAGCGGAGAGAAACAAAAAATGATGAAAAGGACAAAGCTCACATGATCATTCATGGGCCCCTGTTTTCAATTCTCCCTCTTTTTAATCTCTTTATACTCTCACAAACCCACCAACCTTTCTCTCTTTCAGGGGGAGAATTTGTTTGAAGAAGAAGAAGAAGAAAGCAAAGCCCTCACTGTTTTCTTAGGTCAACAATTTTACAGATGAGTTATCCATGGCTTTGTCTTCTTTAGGGTTTTTCCTTTTACTATTCTTGGTCAAACAAGATGGCACCGGCCTTTTAATTCTCCCCTCACAGATAGATCTTCGATTTTTTATTCTTCTATTCCAACTTTTCTAGTGATTCTTCAAGCTCTAACAACGTCACTCAATTATGAGCTTTGTCGAACAAGATCATTACTGTGATAAAGAAGAAGAAGAAGAAGAAAGGATATCAACGAGTAAGCTCCCTTTCTCCACTCTTCCATCTTCTACAAAATACAGAAACTTCATGTTTGAAAAACAGAATCCATGGCTTCCATCATCATCATCATCATCTGATCAGACTCAAAAAGATCAGCCATCTAAGCAAGAGCTCATGGATTTATCATTGGGGAGCAGTTCAATTGAGAAAGAGCATATGTTCGATAAAGTAGTAACCCCGAGCGATGTAGGCAAATTAAATCGGTTAGTAATTCCAAAGCAACACGCGGAAAGATTCTTCCCTCTGGACTCTAATTCCAACGAGAAAGGCTTGCTTCTGAATTTCGAGGACCGTAACGGGCAGCCATGGCGGTTCCGGTATTCTTACTGGAACAGCAGCCAAAGCTATGTGATGACTAAAGGATGGAGCCGATTCGTCAAGGATAAAAAGCTTGACGCCGGAGATATCGTATCGTTTCAACGCGGAGTAGGCGAGTCAGCGAGGCATCAGCTGTATATTGACTGGAGACACAGACCCAATGCACCAGATCCGACGTCGTTCTCGCCATTTGAGCTGCAAAATCAGTTGCAATTCAGGTGGGGCAGGCTTTTCCCTTTTTCACGGCCGCCGTTTGGTCCCCAGACGCAATTCCACCATCTCAATCATAATTGCAGTATTCAACCCAATCATCACCGCCATTATAATTTTCAACCAGAAGCGATTAATTACGCCGCCGCCGATTCGCATCAGTATTACCTACGGCCACCGACGGCGCAATTTGGTGGAAAACAAGGAGATCAACCGTCGATGGTGATTGATTCGATTCCGGTGGTTCCGGTTGTTCACGGCCGAAGCGCCGGGAAGCGGTTGAGGCTGTTTGGTGTAAACATGGAGTGTTCAACAACACAAGATGATCAGTACCAGTCTTCTTCATCATCTGATTCGATAATACAAGCCGGTTCATTTTCGCCTCATCATGTATTTTCCTCCACTTATCCCGGAAATTTCCACAGCCACGGCGGCGGCGGCGGCGGCGGCGGAGGAAGCAGCTACGGCGGGGGAGGTCCATTTCCAACAGCAGAAACTGATTCAAAGAAAGGGAAATCATCCTTATCTTTTGATCTGGATCTTTGATAAAAAAAATGACCGATTTCTCTTTTCTTTTGTTACTTACTAGTAATTACCATATAGCACTTCTCCAATTCAAATATAATTTTGCGAAAAGAGAACTGACTTGATGCGTGAAATTATATGGATAAACTTGATCATTTCTGTTGTATAATATTTGTTTTCTTGCTTTAATTTGGATCCAATTGGGGTTGAACTGTGAAGTGCAATTTTATTAAAAGAAAACCCTTTTTGTTAACTGTGTATATATAAATAGAGCCTGGAGCTTGCAATAACTGTAAACCAGTTTGTTTGGGATTGGATCTCATTACATATGAACTGTACTTTCCGCCGCTCCTCTTCTCCTAACTTTTGTGACAGTGATCATACTCTGGTGAACATTGCTAGAGAATTAATGAGGAAACAGCAAAAAAAGAAAGGTTCTTTTGTAGTTTCTCACTCTTGTATAGTAAAATGGCATTATTAGGATAGCATAGTGTAGCTGTAGCTGCTGCTTATTAAAGAGAGGTGCGATGCGCAGCGCAGGTGATGTTGCAGAAAAGTTTGCAGCGCTGTAAAAGGTAGCTTCTGTTTCATTTCAAACCCTTTAACTTGCTTTTTTTTTAAACTTATTATTATTGATTATGATGAATTATACAATTCATAACCCTAAATTAATAATTGTTGTGTGCAATGCAATTGTGTCATTGAAATAGGTTCATAGCTAGGCAGCCTTGTGTATCTTTCTCAGTAATTCATGTTTTCCTTTAAATTTTATCTGTTGCAGCTACACTTTCTTGTCTGGATTAATTGGAGCATAAGCACAATTATATGTCCTCTATCTTGCCAGAGATTTCCCAAATCAGAGAGGTATATTATTATATACATGATTCTGATATGCTTTTTCAAATTCATGATTTTTCTTTGCTCATTGACAATAATGAAGCAATGGAAGATTCTAATTTTTGCACGATGGTTAAATTTCATGCCTTATGGTTATTTCCATTGGTTAAAAATGGTTTCAAATCAACTAGTAATTTATTTGTAAGGTAAATGTCATTTTGGTATATAATATTATTGACACTAATTATTTGAAGTTTTATTTATACAAATTTTGCTTGATTAGTATATAAATCTATCCCAACTTTTCTATGTTATAATATATAATCTCTATAATCTATGTCATAATTAGAAAATATAGAATATTTTAGTTTTCTTTCATTAATTATTACTATCTTCTTTTAAATTCAGGTCATTATTAATCATGTTATATTATTTTAATGTAGTAAAACTGAATAATTCAAATTCTAAATAAACAAAAATATACAAAAGTGACGTAAAATAAGCAATTTCGAAAGATCAAGATTTTTTTGTTTTGAGAGACAGGTAAAAAAACAAAAAATTACACGATTCCCTACTTCCCTGGTCTAGGTAAAGATACCCCAGAGAAATCTTCTCGCAAATTTGCCCAAATAATAATGTTTGTTAAGCTCCAATTACTCATGAGGTTGGAGAGATATTGTTAATACGATCAGGTTAGTGTTTTTCAATTGAGGTCTAGCTAGTGTTGGTTGGGTAACTTTCAATATTTTATTTGAATTTTCTTGAAGCTTTTTGAATAAATCATAATTAATTAGTTACTGTTAGAATAGAGTCTGTGATCAGAAGAATGCTGCTCCTAATGCGGCTGGGCTCCTGATTTGGAAGCTGTGAGAATAAGAAAAGGAAACTATGCAGCTATTTACATGCATATCAGATGCAGAATATTGTTACTCATAGTTAATTCTTAACAGCTAAGATATGGACATTTCATATGTTTCATTAAATTATTTTTCTATATATAGCATGCGGTAATGAACAGTGTATATTCTTAATTATTATATAAAACAAACTTTTGTTCACTATTCAATTTAAATTAATTTGTTTTGTTGTGGGCATGATATTTTAATGGATTTAGTTCAATTGGTACATTCAAAAAGTTGGATAGGGATGAATCGAATCTCGATTTCTTCAAATCTCTTATAAATTTTTCAAAAACTGACCTTTTTCCCATCTTAGATTCAACCAGCAGCCGGGAACGAAGCTTGTCTGTGGTCAAGATCATCAAGTTGGAATTGAATTGGTTATCATTAATTGCCCGTCAACATCTTTTTATTTGTGGTACGTGTATTTTACACTCCTCATTTATTAATTCATGCTAAAATGCTGTCAATAATAATACATTTTTTTATTATCCTCATAGATCATTCGAAAACCTGACACAATGACATTTTTTTCCCATGTATTATAAACTATATTATCTAACATGTTAAAGGATTAGTCATTTTATGATCACCTATTCCATTTTAGTACATTAAAATAATATATTCATTCATGTCTAAAGTTAGATAAATTAAATAGAATTTAAAAACTATTCGAAAATTCAAGCCTTGCTTTCATTATTATGTTGTTTGATTTCGTTTTCACTTTTAGTAACTTTATAAACTTTGTCACCGTAACAAAAGTTTGGATTCTCTAAAATTAAGTTAGTGGTAAAGTTGAGATTGATTTTTGAGATTTAGTTATAGTTGTTGGAGGGTGTAACACTCCACCATTTAAATTTTCTAAATGTTTGAAGTTGAGCCAACTTTATAATTTTATAAAATTCCAATTTTAGAGAATAATAATCCAACAGTTGATAGATTTACTACAAAATATGTAAAAATATTGAATATGTTGATTATCATAATAACATTTGAGTTAAAACATGAGCTTGACCCATCTTTTCTAACAGTTTAATATCAAAATCTCCAATTATAAACTTCAGTGAAAAAAAATGTTAAGCTCGTTTTGTCAATTAACCAATTGATCTATTGAAATATATACCTAAATATTAATTATCCCTTTCTTTACATTTTTAAATAATTGTTTTTTTACAAAATAGATAAGCCCCGAATTGTGTATAAATATGAGTTGAACTTAAATTTAGACTTAAATAATTCGTTATCTTTAGGTGTAAGACTACCTGCATTTATTAATCTTTTGAACAATAGACATAGTATCATCAATCATGTCAATAAATCAAATGGTTAAAACTTGAAATATTATAAACAAGCACGTTGATAAACAGTAACAATTATGTCTCTATTGGTAAGATGCAAAAACTTCATATACTTTGTATTCCAACCATTTATAAATTGATGAATTAGTTATTTTATTTTGTATCATTTCATTTCAGATACAGTTAGTTATGCATGGTAAAAAAATCTAATACACCGATGTCCTTATAGTTTATGTCTATTTATCCTTTGAACTTTATAAAAGTTCAACATAACCCCCTAATTTGTAAAACATGTACCCGTTTGCGCATTCAATGACATGTGTCAGCTTTTAGTGGGAGATTGAAAAATAAAAAAATTTACATTTTTAAAAATCAAACCAACTAGATCCTAATATGTGACATTGAATGAATAAACTTGTGCAATTTTTTTTAAGTTTAGAGGATTATGTGAAACTTTTGTAAACTTTAGAGGTAAAGGAACGTGTAAGGCCCACTACAAGGATTTCGATATATTAAGCAAAAAAATATAGGCTTGATACAAAATTTTGAAAGCAAGTTAAAGGATAATTGAATTCTAAGGATATAGTATGCTTTGACAAACATGCATTTTTATATGTCAATTGTTGGGTCCAATATATCTTCTATGGCCAAAACTATAATGATTTAGTGTTTATGTGAGTGGTGCAAAATAGTCTGTAGAGGTTTTTAAAAAGCATGTTTTAGTAGTGTATAATTCACAGTCCACAAACACATGATATATTATCACAAAATTGTTTGACAAATGTTCGGTAAAAAAACATAGTATAGAATTGTCAATGATTCTGAGCTGCAAGAGACTTTTATGAGCTGTATAGTCACATCTTTTCTAAGTGGTAAGTGGATTGATTCATCTAACTAATTAGACAACAAAAGCGGCAAGAATTGGGAGCACTTGCAAGGTCAGACTTAGCTAGCCAAATTTCGCAAACAATACTAAGAATTGTTAGCCATTAGACTTAGCAAAGTTAGGATTTTTCCTAGGCTAGCGCCATAACTAGATTTTATATGTGTAAATCTTAAAGATATCCAGGACTTCTATATGTACGATTTTTTTTTGGAATCATTTATAAAAAAATTCAAGCTCATAGATAAGATCTTAAGTATGATGATTCCGGTTTTTAAGTTTTTAAGCTTGATCTTGCCTATTGATCATTTGTTGGGGTCTGATGAATATGATAAACTGTTTGTTTTTAAGTTCCCGTACAATAGATCAATGCTAGCCACTAATTACATTGCCAGTTTTTTACACCAATCAATCACCATGAGTTCATAGTTCTAGAGAGGATTAATTGCATCAAATGAGCTTCAGACTGTTTCAGAGTTCAAACCTGAGTATCGTTTCTCATAAGTGCTTTGTAATTGAGAATCAATGTTCATACTTTATTGGGTGCTTTTATTATTAACGATTTGGAAAGGAATTCAATTCAATCATTATACATGCAAAATTTACTATCATACCAGCGTTATTATCTATTTCGAAATGATATTCAATTATTTGCAATCATTTTGTTAGTATATAATTCAATACTACGTACATGATAAAAGTTGCCCTCTCAAAAAATGATGAATGTGACTGTTACAATTTAGGGCGTTATTGCCTGTATATAATTAGAGGGGGATTAATTATCAGGTTCCAAAATTTAATCACCCAAATAACAAAGTTTACATATGCTACACATACAATTAATTTGAATGATCATCGAGGTTCTGTTTTAATCTATTAACCTCAAACTAATATTAACAGAGAGATTGAGTAACAATGAAAGAATAGAGTGTTAAAATTTTGAGAAAAAAGTGATATGCATTTTATATAGTAATTTTATAATCCCTGTGAACTTGGAACTTATTAATTGAGTTAACTGGAATTCTTTATTTTTACGTGCTTCTAGCTGCTATCCGGGGTATTCCTAATTACTTTTCCCAAAAAACGAAACATTATGTGGAGAAAGAGGATAAGAACAAATATAACATTTGTAGAATCAAAGTAATGAAGTCATAAAACAAGTAAATCACATATTCTGAAACAATAAATTATAAGATATAAATAAATTAATTAACATGTACAATTAACATATGCTGTAAGTTATGAATTTGTAAAGGTAAAGAAGAAGAAAAAGTAAGCATAAAAATTAATAAATGAGGAACAAGGCACATGAATTTGGAAATACAGGCAGGCTAGTATCCCTATAATTGTAGATGCTACAGTAGCATGCATTGACATTGAGAACAAAATAAACAAAAGTCTTAATACATTATTAGGTACCTGAGCTTATCCCAAAAAACTTCCTGCCCCCCTGAACTTTCAAAATGACCCCATAGCTCCCTCAACTTTAAAAAAGTGACCTCATAGCTCCCTCAACATTTAAAAAATGCACCACTTTGCTCCCTCTATGCCACGTGTCATCTTCTGGTTGGTTTGACTTTTCAATGATGCAATTTTTCTGATTTTCTCCCTCCAATCAGAAGTTGACACGTGGCACTGAGGGAGCAAAGTGGTGCACTTTTTTAAAGTTGAGGAAGCTACGGGGTCACTTTTTTAAAGTTGAGGGAGCTACGGGATCATTTTGAAAGTTCAGGGAGGCAACAGGTTTTTTAGGATAAGTTCAGGTGCCTAGTAATGTATTAAGCCTAAGCAAAATAACAAAGTTTAGCTCATTGCTCTAAAGAAAGCCTGTTTATACATCCCCACACACATACATACATGCATACATACATACATACATACATACATACATACATACATACATATATATATAACTTTCTTAGAAAATTTATAGAAATATGAATATCTGGACTAGAATATACAATATGGTAAGAATGATTAATAATCATGCATGAACTTACAGAACAATCAAATTACAAAAACCACTATTCGTTAGGGATGTCAACAGGTCGGGTTCGATACGGGTAATACAACCCCCATTCCGCATCCAATGCTTTTCGGATGTGGGTTCGGGGATTTCCCATTTAGTGTTTGGGGATTTTTTCACACCCGTTCCGCACCCGCGAGGATTTCTACAGGTATCGGGTAATCCCTGCCCAATAATAAAATTTCAAGTAATGAAATTTAATAAATAGAAACATTGTTCATTCTCATATTAAGATGGTAAACCGTAACTAGTAAAAAAATATCCTTCAAACTAATATTTAAACTTCCACTAGCCAGGGAATCAATAACATATATATATATATATATATATATATATATATATATATATAT
>CATIWQ010303053.1:0-12033 GCA_949673415.1 Euphorbia schlechtendalii
TCATAATATTAAAATATTCTTGGGTGAGGAACTAGAAAATGCCGCGTTCAGAGCTGATTAGTTATACCCAAAGAGGAAAGAGTTTCCTTTCTATATTTTCCGTATGTACCCTCAAATGGCTAAATCAACAAACAATGTTTGAGCCCCCTCTTTCAATTTCCATGATATTTCGTCTGTAATTTTTTGCACTTTCTGGGTATTATTGCTTCTTTATAGAGTAGTAATGAAAAAGCCATTGAAGTGAGAAGTGAACGGAGTTCAAATCAAGTTCAGAACGGAGTTCAAATCAAGTTCAGGAGTCCCTTGAATATATTATTTTGGGAATTATAAGGTATTCTTTAAATTCCCATTAGCTAAATTAATTATCAATAAATGGGTTATGTTCTGATTTTGTTGAATTATTGGGAGATTGGAATACCAAAATTACCGTATATACGAGACTTGCTTTCCAATTTCAATAAGCAATGAAAGGGGGCAAAAATGGAAATATGAAAAGTTAAAAGGTAATTTTTGAGGAGTTAATTGTCATTATGACAATTATGTTAATGAAATGTTAAATTTATGTATCTTTATATCAAATTTTGAAATTCGTGTATGGTTGTATTAGTAAACACAAAGTTGATGTACATTAATGATTTTAAAAAGCCCGCAAAGGTTATTGTACACATGCAAGGTCCAAAATCCATTTATAAGGCCCACTAAAAAATGACCCTTGAAACAGAAATGACTAATTGACTATCTACACAACGAGTGATAGAAGAGGCATCTGTTGCTGATATCTGAAGGGGCTTTATTCTATTTTGTGTGTATTATTTTTTTTAAATAACTTCACCAATCCATGTCATTAATAAACTTAAAACGGTTTTATTTTTAGTTGTAGAAATTATTAGAAACAAAAGAAGTTTGATTAAAAGCTTTGCTCAACTTTACTTTAATTATTGCTAAAGGAACGTATAGGTAAATACAAAAGTGATGTTGATTGTAAAATTGGAACATGTATGAATAATAGCACTATATCAATGGATGAATATATGAGTTTCCTCTGAAATATAGTAAAAAAAAACAAAACAGGAATTCAGTACAAGTAATAAATTGGTATTTTCAAAAGCAAAGGAATTTATCATGAACAAGAGCAACTAGAGAATTTTTTAACCTCACTAATCTGAGATCCTGCGATAACATCAATTTTAGAACCTTTGAACGCGGCAGCATCACCACCGTTGGTTTTACGATCAGTTGAGTCCAAAGACTTGTTAGAAATCACAACGTAGATTTCCTCAAGTAACCTAAAGAAAGCCCTTTCCACGTTGTCGCCACTGAGAGCAGAAGTCTCGAAGAAAAAAAGGCCCTGCTCATCTGCAAACGCCACAGCATCTTCAGCTGGAACTGCCCTCTTAACCGTTAGATCAGCCTTGTTTCCAATCAGCATTATAACCGTAGATTTATCAGCGTGGGCCCGGAGTTCTTCCACCCACCTAGCCACGTGATCAAACGTTAATCTCTTTGTGATGTCGTACACCAGCATGGCTCCTAATGCTCCTCTGTAGTACGCACTCGTAACTGCTCGATACCTGAAGGATTAAATTCAATTGAATTTTATTAAGAAACCAGATTCAAAATAAGTAAAGTACACGGTGGTAATGATTACCTTTCTTGGCCAGCAGTATCCCAGATCTGAGCTTTGACGACTTTGGATTTGATGTTGATAGTTCTTGTCTGAAACTCAACTCCAATGGTTGATCTTGATCCCAAACAGAACTCATCCTTTGCAAAACGAGACAACAGCTGAGTCTTGCCCACCGCCGAATCGCCGATCACCACCACCTTAAACACGTAATCTATTTTGTCCTCCCGTTTCTTGTATTCGATTTCACCGTTCATTTCTTGATTCATTTTTGCTCTCCTATAATTAAAATCGCAGCTTCTTAATTTACTTCTCTCAGTCAGGAATTTGAAATACACAAATGTAGAAAAAGACACAAAATTGTTGAAGAAGAAGAATGCAATCACAATATATATCAAGACTCGCTTTCACTGTTTCACTGAAATACGTATTTAGATCCTGTCTTCGTTTCTTTACTTTTTGATTTTTTTTTGCACTATATTAAGTTTATACTTTATGGTGTACAGATAATCCTAATATTATTATATTCACAATAATCTATATGAAAAGGGCATTATTGATAACAATCACTGTTATGTGCCCACTATAATTGGATTGGTAGTTAAGATTTGAGATGCTGATTAATTTGATATTGGCCCACTTTAATATGCATGATGTTTCCTGGCACATCCTCCACTTATTTTATTGAATTACTTGAAAAAAATTATTATGAATTAAAAGGATCTAAATCCGTCACTTAATCAATCATGAAGCTGAATTTTGCTAATCTACATTAGAAATTGATTATGGGTGGCTCTACTGAATTCAGACATGAGAGTAGGGTAGGAGGCCTTCTTTTGGCTTAACAAAAAAGAACAAGACAGCTGAAGCTTGTTTTGATATATACTACTGCATTAAAATCTAAGTGGACCTTCTAATAAATTAATTGCACCGACAAAACAAATTGTTGCAGTAACATTTCAGGCCATTACGAGGAGGCTCTACAGAGCTAGTATTGAGGTGCTATTATTTAGTATTGATCACTGACTACATGCAAACTTTTTAATTTGAAGTTTGGAAACGTGTTATATGTCAGATTTATAATTGTGAATTCAAGATTATAAATCCATCAGATTTAATATTTTTTCAATGTGCTGTTTTTTTTTCTGATGAAATTGTTAAATTAATCAATAAAAAATTGGATTGGATACTTTATAGCTGTGATTTAAGCCTAGTTTAATTATCTCATTGCTCAAATATAATGTTGTTAAACATGAAACATTTTGTAAATACTACACATGTAATAACATAAACGTGGAGTAACAAAGGTGTTAGCCTAATAATTGTTATAAATTTGAGTCACATGGTGTCCATTTAATATTTCAGTTGTAACAAATGTAAGTACACTTATGAGTTGTTTTACAAAGTATAAACCTGGTGTTATAACTAAAAATGGATTGGAGAGCAGTGAAAGAAAAGGAAATTTAAAAGCATAGTTTGAACCAGAAGTAACCCTTCTGAATAAAAGATCCCAGAATTAATAATCACAACTGAAAATCGAATACCATAAACTTAACAGATTAATACTTCAAATATATACTTTTTTGTTTGTAGTAAAAGAAAAGCGAACAAGGGGCCACCAATCTGTAAAAAAGTGATAAAGGAGTCGAACTTAAAAATCAAGTGTAACCCTGCATCAGATTGCTAGATATGTCAGCCTCTACGCCATCATTGAATTCATGTCTGTAAATGTTACTTATTTTGTACCAATTCGCTATAACTAACAAAAAATTATCATATATATGACTAATATATTTTACACATCTTTGACCCAAAATTCTCTTTTTTTTTCTTAGGTACTAATAATTTATATTCTATCAGTTCGTATACTGTCTTTTACTTTCTCCAATTTTTCAGTAGTTAATTTGGTTAAAACTTGAAGATTTAAAATATTTATCCTTCTCAAAATTTTATATATCTTTTCTATCATTCTTTCAAATATATCCTCATTTATTCGCATGTTATTTTCAAGAGAAAAGTTAAAGTTAATTACATTAACTTGAATTGTCACAAATAGTGCAGCTTAGTTTGTTGTTTGACTAAGTCAGAAATTTCTTTATCTTAGTTTTTATTTATTTAGGAAATTGGTTATTATTGTCCTTTATTTTTGGAGTTCATGAAAATAATTAGTTGAGATTTTTTAGGAACATTTTTAGTATTTAAATCTTCTGCATTTTACATTTACAGTAGAGAGAGTTGTTTTAAGATCATTAAGTAATAAAACTTTTCTTCCTCTTACTGTGTGTTTATCTAATTTAAGGTGTTGAGTTTTTGTTATATGGTATCAGAGCTTGGTCTTTGATTTATTACTTAATGAACATGAATGGTGGAAACGTCTCTCAAGTCTCTATAGAAAAGCTTGTTGATCACAATTATAGTTACTGGAGATTATGCATGGAAGCTTATCTACAAGGGCAGGATTTGTGGGATCTAATATCTGGTGATGATGCCGTAATTCCAGATGATACGCCACAGAATGCTGAGCTGCTGAGGAAGTGGAAAATAAGGTGTGGCAAGGCCTTATTTGCTTTACGAACATCAATAAGCAAAGAATACATTGAGCATGTGCGAGATGTGAAATCGTCGAAGCAAGTGTGGGAGACACTTGAGAGGTTGTTCACTCAAAAGAACACAATGCGGCTACAGTACTTGGAGAATGAACTTGCTGGGATGACTCAAGGTAATTTTTCAGTTTCAGAATATTTTCTGAAAGTTAAAACCTTGTGTTCTGAAATTTCAGAATTGGATGCGGAAGAGCCGGTGAGTGATGCTCGTTTGCGTCGTTATCTTATCGTGGACTGCGGAAAGAATTCATGCCCTTTATTTCTTCAATACAAGGATGGGCAACTCGACCTTCTATCGTTGATTTGGAGAATCTACTCTCAAATCAAGAAGCTTTGGTGAAACAAATGGCCAGTAACAAAAAATCTCTTTCCCAAATGGAGGATGTTCTCTTCACCAAAGACAAATCAAAAGGTGATAATAAACAATATAAAATGGAGGGGCAGTCCAAAGGAAATTCGAAAGGTTGTTATAGGTGCGGAAAGCCGGGTCACATAAAGCGAGATTGTCGTTTGAAGGTGGTATGTAATCGGTGTGGAAAACCTGGTCATATCAAACGAAATTACCGTGTCAATCTTCCAGGAGCAGAAGCTAATGTAGCACATGAAAGTAATGAATGTGAACAACCAAAATGGGAGCATTGCTTATCGATTGAAGTAGTTAATCATTCAAATAAGCAAAAAGCAGATACAGATACTAATGCTTCCATAAACTACGACAAAGAATGGATTGTTGATTCTGGTTGCTCCCATCATGCAACAGGCAATGATGCCTTACTCTCTGATGTTCATCCGCATTATGGAAGAAGAGTCATTGTGACAGCTGATAATTCTTTCCATCAAGTATTGAAAGAAGGGAACTTTAATGTCAATGCTGGTAGTTCAAATGGTGAAGATATGTCACTTAAAGATGTTTACCATGTTCCAGGCTTAAAGAAAAATCTTGCCTCTGTTTCTCAATTGGTTGATTCTGGGAGGTATGTTCTTTTTGGTCCAAATGATGTACAAATTCTTTCAAATGTCAAGAATATTGCAGCTGATGTTTTATTTACTGGTAAAAGGAAAGAATCTTTGTATGTATTATCTGTAAGTGATGCATATGTTGAAAAGACAGGCCAAAATGATAGTGCAGCACTTTGGCACGCTCGTCTAGGACATGTTGGCTACCAATTACTACAGAAAATCTCTACTTCAAAGCTTATTGAAGGAGTTCCCATCTTCAAGGAAATTCAACATGAAGTGGTTTGTGCTGGCTGCCAATACGGCAAATCTCATCGCCTCCCTTTTCCAAATTCATCAAATAGAGCTTCTAAGGCATTACAGTTGATCCATTCAGATCTTTTGGGACCAACAATAACTCCTAGTTATACTGGTTTCTACTATTTGTTGGTTTTTGTGGATGACTTTTCTCGTTTTTGTTGGGTGTATTTCCTTAAAAACAAAAGCAAAGTTTTTCCAAATTTTATTCTTTTTAAACAGCAGGTGGAGAAGGAATTTAACTTGCAAATAAAGTGTCTACGAACAAATAACGGCGGGGAGTATATGTCTGATTCTTTCAATGAATATTGCAACAAACATGGAATTCAGCGCCAAATGACATGTCCGCAAACACCACAACAGAACGGGGTTGCTGAGCGCAAGTTGGCACATCTTATGACCATGACTTTGTCATGGTTACATGCAAAGAATCTTCCACGTGAGCTTTGGGCAGCAACAGTTCAGACTGCAAGTCATGTTATAAACCGTTTACCCCCTTGCCCAGGCACAGAATCTTCACCATTTGAAGCTTTATACACTCGCAAACCCAACGTGAGTTATTTTCGTGTTTTTGGCTCTGTTTGTTATGTTCATATTTCCAAAAATGAACGAACTAAACTTGATCCAAAGGCAAGAAAATGTTTTTTTGTTGGCTATGACCCTCATAGGAAAGGATGGAGATGCATGGATCCACAAACAAAGAAGGTTTTTGTTTCTCGTGATGTCATATTTGATGAAGTATCATCCGAACATGTTGATGTAGATAATGACAGCAGTAAATTTGATCTTGCACCTTTATTTGGTGATGATGCATCAAGTGAAAAGGGAAGTAACATTCCTGTTTTGGAGGGAAACTCTCAACAAGGAGGGAATTCTGATGTTGCGGTTCGGATGTCAACTAGGCAAAGAAGAAAACCTGAATATTTAGCTGAATATGAAGTACAGTTGAATCATTGTACTGTTTTGTCTTATTTTGCCATGGCAGATTTTTTAGAAGAAGAACCAAAATCCTACATAGAAGCTAAAGGTGTTCCTGAGTGGGAAGAAGCAATGAAGGAAGAGATATTGGCTTTAAACAAGAACAACACATGGGAGCTTGTTTCGAAGCCAAAAGATGCTGAATTAGTCACTTATAAATGGGTTTACAAGTTGAAGAAGAGGGCTGATGGCAGTATTGACAGGTATAAAGCTCGCTTGGTTGCTCGTGGGTTTTCTCAACAATATGGCTTAGATTATGAAGATACTTTCAGCCCTATTGCTAAAATGGTGACAATTCGAACACTCATATCTTTGGCTGCATCCAAATGCTGAAAAATGTGGCAACTAGATGTGAAAAATGCATTTCTTTATGGGGAGTTAGATCGTGATAATTTTATGGAGCAACTAGAAGGCTTTATCTCCAGCAAATTTCCAAATCATGTTTGTCGTCTCAAGAAGGCCCTATATGGTATAAAGCAAGCCCCGCGTGCTTAGTTTGGTAAGATTGCTCAATATCTTAATTTTTGCAGTTTCAAGTCTTCTAATGCAGACCCTAGTTTATTTATCAAGAAAACTCCTACAATGTGCACTATGCTGCTTCTTTATGTGGATGATATGATTATTACCAGTGACAACAGTAGTGAAATAAGTCATCTCCAAGAAGAGCTGTCCATTCGTTTTGAAATGAAGAGCTTGGGAGAAGCTACTTGTTTTCTTGGATTGGAGGTTGAAAATTCAAATGGTTATTTTGTCTCTCAGAAAAGTTATGTTGCAAATTTATTAGATCAGTTTCGCATGGAGAAGTCAAAAGCTATGACAACTCCTATGGATTCTGGACTGAAGTTAACCAAAGAAGAAGGAAAAATCCTAGAAGATGCTACATTGTTTCGACAGCTTGTTGGTAGCTTACTTTATTTAACTGTCACAAGACCTGATATTGCATATTCTGTAGGGGTCATTTCTCAGTTTATGGAAAATCCATATGAGGGACATCTTAATGCTGCAAAGAAAATTCTTCGCTATGTGAAAGGCACTCAAAATTTTGGTTTAATGTACAAGCAACGTGTTCCATTCTTGTTCAATGGATTTGTTGATGCAGATTGGGCTGGTAATGTGACTGATAGGCGCTCTACAACAGGTTATATTTTCAATTCAGGGTCAGTAGCAATCTCATGGTGCAGTAAAAAGCAGACAACGGTGGCTCTTTCAACTTGTGAAGCTGAGTATGTTGCAGCCACAATGGCCACTCAAGAATGTCTTTGGCTTAAAAGACTTATCCAAGAGATGGTTTCTGATTTCAGCTATTCAATCCCCATTTATTGTGATAATGAAAGTGCTATTAAACTTGCAAAAAATCCGGTGTTTCATGCCCGCACAAAACACATAGAGACCCACTACCATTTTGTGCGTGAGAAGGTGTTGAATCAAGACATTGATTTGTTGAAGATACGAACTGAAGAGCAAGTTGCTGATATCCTCACAAAAGCACTTCCTAAAGCTAAATTTGAGCTTCTTCGTTCGGCTCTTGGTGTTGTTAACTCTAAGCTTGCACTAAGGGGGAGTGTCACAAATAGTGCAGCCTAGTTTGTTGTTTGACTAAGTCAGAAATTTCTTTATCTTAGTTTTCATTTATTTAGGAAATTGGTTATTATTGTCCTTTATTTTTGGAGTATGTTGCAGCACGTTAGTGCTCATGAAAATAATTAGTTGAGATTTTTTAGGAATATTTTTAATATTTAAATCTTCTGCATTTTACATTTACAGTAGAGAGAGTTGTTTTAAGATCATTAAGTAATAAAACTTTTCTTCCTCTTACTGTGTGTTTATCTAATTTAAGGTGTAGAGTTTTTGTTATATGAAATGTGAGGGTAAACTAGTATTTTCATATCATTATTAATTGAATTCTTAATACGTGTAAAATGTGTAAAAGGTTTAGTAAAATAATATGATAGTATATTATATCAAAATCGTAAAAATTGAAAAAAAATAGTTTAAATTAACAAATTATAATAAGCAAAAAAGTTAAAGATACAGTTATTTTTTAACGGACAAACTATTATTATTCCTATTTTGTATAAAAACGAGTGATACATTTAAATCATTAGAAAAAAAAATTATATTATCAACAAAAATGAGATTATATTTTTATTAATTGTTTGGATGGAGAATCTTTCAAAAGAATAAAGTTTTCAATAGTAACTATATCACGATTCACTATTATTTAATTGGATGATATTAGTTTTTAATGCAATAACATAACTATGTCTAAGTATTGTAATAAAAAAACATATTAATTTAAATTCAATTTTTTTAAAATATGAATTTTTAAAGGTATTGGAACCGAATACAGTATCTATTATCTTCACTTTAAGAGGGGTATTAATTGATGTGCACCCATTTTGTATTTAAATTCAAGTTTGTTCCATTGATTATAATTCTCAATGCCAATTCGTTCGGATATAAAATAACATTGAGAAAGCTAGTTTTTTAAGACAACTTACGTATTAGTATATTTTACATGAATCATTTAGTAAATGTACCCTGTAAACTAATTTGTATTTACATTTTTTCCCCTTTAAATTATATTTTCTTATTTTGATCTATCTCAAACCATTTATATTTTCAACATGTCGTTTTATAATATTTTCTTCATTTTCATGTTTCCCTTCAAAACAAGATCCACGATGCTATACTTTTTCTGAACTTTTTTACCGATACATATGTGTTTTATAATTCTCTTATAGTTGTCACATAGTTAATTAAATTAATATAAATACAACATAATTATATCAATTTGACATATTATAATATATAGCAAAAATATGATAAAATTACATCAATTTGAATTAATTACAAAATTAATATGAGATAAGTATAAAATGCGATTTTTTTATATTAAAAATGACTATAAAATAATTATAAAATGTGAGTTTGTTATATTAAAAATAGATTGAAACACAAAAAAAAAAATAAAAAATAAAAACACGTAAATATAACAAGATTAAATCAATTATACATACTATAAATAAATTATAATAATTTCAAGGTATAAATATAATGAAATTACGTTAATTTTAAATAATTGTAAACTACGCTAGGTAATTATAATACAATTATAAAATAATAAAAATGAAAATTCGAAATCTTAACAATACACTATTTTATATATATATATATGTATATGTATAATTAAATTAAATAATGAACAAATAATAATTAATTATCCTACACATTACATTTTGTTTCGGTGTATTTCCTTTTTTATAAAATTGTAAAATGGTCATCGGAGTCTTTTTAAATTGCCATGGCCCGTTTTAGAAAAGCTTTTTACGTGAAACTTTTAAAACGATTTTTAAATTTTTCATTACATTCTCTAAATATTTTGTGACCCCAACCAGAGTTGAAAATTTGGCTTGAGTTTTAATTATTTAAATTTTTTTCCTAAAATTTGGTATCCGAATTATGTAAACATGATTGGCGTTTTTTATTTACCCAACACAATTTAGAAAATTTTCAATAATTGTACTTTAAATCACAGATGAATAATTGAGTTTAAATTTGTTCACCTTTTCTCCCACAAGAACAGAAACTGCAGCAAAATTCAATTCAAAACTTGCAAGGCTTTTATAAAAAAGCATTTCCACACCAGATTGATAAATACGTCTGCCACTTACTCCAACATCATCGAATTCACGTTTATTATAACATATTATCAATTCATTATTCAGACATTAATCATGTTACTATTACTATTTCATATAAAATCATTATCACAGAGAGCCTCCAACAGGGCGTATTTTGCCAAATAAATATAGACATAGTTGATTACTAGCAATACAACAATAACTTTCCATTCATTAGTTTACCTTCTTATTAATTTGTGCCTGACAAACTAGGAAAGTCAAAATTTATTAATTAAACTTGTTTCAATTAATACATTTATAAACTTATTTTAGGTTGATTGGAGCAATCTCCCAACTCCTTCAAATTTCTTTTCAATACAAAAATAAAAAGAAAAAACTACAAATTACCACCACTTCCTCTTTTAAGAAGACATATATTCGTAAATTATATGTATGTATGTATATATGTATGTATGTGTGCATATACGCACACTCATACGTACGTAAAGTATACATGTAAGCATTATTCAACCGGTATAATAATGTTTTCTCATTTGGTGACTTTATTTGTGACCCCAACCAAAGTAAAAACTGTTTGGAAGTGTTTTAATAATATAAATAATTGACAAAATAAAGCTGAATACCCAATTTATATAAACATGAAAAACGTTGTTGAACATTTAACATGATTAAGTTATGTTGACTATTTTCAATAACTGTATCATCGCAATCACATATGAGTAATTGAGGTTGAAATTTGTCCACATATAGTCCGACCAGCGCAGAAAACTGCAGCAAAAATCAAATTCGAAAGTTGCAAAGCTTTTCAGTTTTGATAGCTTCATCTTCAATGGATACCCTTTCGAGCTCTGTTTCAACCCTCAAAATCCCAGCAATTCCTTCTTCATCTCGTCTACTCCATCACTCCAAAACTCACGCAATCCCTCTCCTCAATCCCGCCTCTAAATCCAATTCCAATTCCAATTCCAATTCAACCAAATCAATTACCCAATTATCATCTCTGAATTCTCCACTCAATCCCTCTCAATTTTCATCCTACAATTCGACCCACAGAAACCCGGCAAGCGGATACGCCGCCGCCCTTGCGGACATGCTCCAATCCAACGATTGCTCCCTCGATTCTGCCGTGAAGGATGCGCGGCGGCTGTCAAGGTTAATCCAGGAAGAAGGTGTTTTATCTGCTTTGAGCAATCCAAAAGACAAGGGGCGGGCTATCAAGCGCTTGGGGAAAATTGGGAATTATAATAGGTTTGTGGTGAGACTGATGAAGATGTTGGTGGAGAAGAATAAGGTGGGGATTATGAATCAAGTAATGGTGGAGTTGCAGCGGATATGCGATGAGTTGAGTGGGACTAAAGTTGTTCTGGTTTCGAGTAACAACAAGTTGGACGAATTTCAAGTATTTGAGATTGCTCACACCGTACACAAGCTTACCGGAGCTATGCAGGTTAAGGTTAGGAGTTTGGTTCGGGATAATTCAGCCTCGTTTGCTACGTAATTACTGCACAACCTCATTTGCCAAGCTTGTTACGTATTCTTGCTGCCTACTCCCCCCTAGACCCCCTTAGCTGAAGAAAGAGGAAGAGGTAACCTATTTTGAACACAATCAATTTGGTGAATGCTACATTGGAATTATGGAATACAATGGATACTGTCATTTTATTCTGTTGCTCATATGTTAATACTTTTTATTCTCGTTTGGTTGTTGATTGTTGTTTCTGTGATTTTTGTTTCCACGCGAGCTCTATATTGTATCCCAAGTTATTTTGTTACTTTACCTTCTTAATGGAGATTTGTGTGTATTTTTTTAATTAAATTTTAAAAAACTCCAGGTCACCTGAAACATCTTTTGCTTATAGCTGTTGCCTTGATTATCTTGTTATATGTCAGATTTTGTTCAGTTTTTCATAAATGGAAACAAGGTATGTCT
>CATIWQ010303119.1:0-16653 GCA_949673415.1 Euphorbia schlechtendalii
AGGCGGGGTTCCGAAAAATCACGCTAGGACCGCGTTTTAAATCAGAGCATTTTAGCCAAACTACAAAATTGTTTTACTGCGAATGTTCATGGTTGGGTCAAAATTTAGAAAATATTAGGTCAAAATCTGGAACATATAAACTCAGCCACCCAAAAGCATCTTCTTTCCTCTGCAATTTCTTCAAGCCGACGTCGCCAGTCCTTCACTCCCCTTCTTTGCCACGGTCAGTCATGATATCGTTTTCTTTTTCCGTTCTCCTCCTCTGCTTCAATTTAATCTTCTGTTCTTCTTCTACTTTTTGACTTTCCCTTTGTCATTATACGTTAATATTAAGTCGCGAAGTGCCTTTCCTCGCTAGGACAGCAAGCCGATCTCCTCTTCTAGCTATTTATGCCTTTGTGCCTACTTGATTTCTCTTCCTAATCTACCATTTTTGTTTTTATAATTTTTCGAGGTTACTGTTCAATTTTCAGAGCTTTTGCTTTTGTAACTATGGTTAATTTTTTATATGTATTTTGGATTTTTTGTTGTTGCTTTGTCAGACTAAATGATCATGGATGATATAATTATATTTTACTATTTATGAATTGTGGACATTTTTGCAATTCTTTCCGTGTACAAATGCATATTTTTTGAAAACTGCCGTGTCGCATGGCTTTGAAAATTCGTTGGATTCATAGTGTTCTCAATTTAACTTTAGTATTGGGAATTAGTTATTACAAACTCTATGTTCTGCCTCTTCAGTTGTCGGTTTTGGTTTTATTGTTAGGAGTGATGAATTTGATTACTGATTGTTATTCTTTTTTGTTGCGTAATAAGCTTGAAAATTTTGTTGTTGAGAGTTTGTCACCTGGCCTGTATCTGTTTTATCTGTTTGTCCTGTAGATGCTAACATTACTCAATGTTGCTCGAGTTTTATCTGTTCGGGCTTTTGCATTGTTTACTCTAAATTGCCAACTCAATTTGAATGGACTTAACATTTTCCTATTTCTGATTGTGTTTCAAACTGAAACTGAATTGATTCGGCTGCTTGTGCTTCTATAGATACAAAATTCCAGACTACTTTCCACGACCTCTCTCTTTTATTTATACTTCACAGTTTTTATCAATGCGATTCAATGCTTATGTTTGTTTAAATTTGAAGCTTTTAGTTTTTGCAATTGAAACTCCAAGGCTTAAACTTTGAAGTTTATGTAATTTTTAAATGCAAGCTGAAATATGGCCCTCTGATCCATAGTTGTTAGAGGCGCTTCGAGGCGCTAGAGGGCTAACCTTGCCCGAAGGCAAGGCGAGAGGCGAGCGCCTGAGCTACATCAGGCGCCAAAAATTTACAAAAGATATTTTTCTTACAAAGTGAAGTTATATGCAATAACATAACAAAAAAGAACTAAGAGAATAGTTAGAGGTACATGTACATGTAAAATTGACATATTACATTAAGAATATATAGTCTTGAATTAACCCAACCTTAAAAATGAATTGAATTACAAATATCTACACTCTATTTCTTTCATTAAAACTCTTAAAATAGATGGAAAATATATTAAAGTAAGTTAAAACCATTAAAAAGAATTGTTGGAGGTATATATACATGTAAATTTTGCATGTTGTATTAAGAATATCTATACTTGAGTTGATTTAGCCTTAATAAGAATTGAATTAGGTATATCTGGCCTTATATTATTATGTAAAACTCTTAAAAATGGATGTAAAAAACATAACTATGCAAAATTAAACCTCTTAAGATAGAAGTGTCCGTGAGGTGCACCGCTCTGAGGCGCCCCTGTGAGGCGGTAAAAGGCGCGCCTGTTGGACACCACCCCGCCTGTGCTATGCCGAGGTGCCAAGGGTGGCGCCCTACGTCAGGCTCGCCTGAGGCTAACAACTATGACATATAGATTGCTTTTCTTGTGTAATTCTAAGTGATTTGTGATGTGCAGACAAATGGATGAGGATATATCTCGTCTGAAAACGACAGCTGTTGGTCTACTTAATGACTTGGGTTGCAATGGCTCGCCTTTGACTGAGGATCTTATCAGTGAAATGTGCCGTTTCGGTGCTTCTGAGCTCCATGTGGTTGCTGCCTTCATAGGCGGAGTTGCATCCCAAGAAGTCATCAAGGTCCTTTTACTTGTATATAATCTTTTTTCTTGTCTATTTTATTGAGACATTCAAGAATCACTTAAATGCAATCCTTTCACTGTCAAAGATTTGCTTTCATTCTGTTAATTGCAGCTCATAACTGGACAGTTTGTTCCCATAACCGGGACTTTCATATTCAATGGGATCGACCAGAAGTCTCAATTGTTAGTTTTGTAGAATGGCTCACAAGTAAGTTGTATAATTTATCCTTGAAAGTCAGAGTTTGTTCCGAGTCTTGCATTTTGCCTTCTGGTTTCCATTGGCAGATTATATTGTCCAAGGATGAAGCAGACAAGCTTTTGCAGGTAATTGTTCTTGTTCAGGGCTGAGTTTTTGTAGTTTGTAGAACTTGAAGACACCCTGAATAGAAGGAAAAGGGGAAAAGCAATGCCATTGAAGCATGGTCATATAGTATTTCTTTTTTTTTTTCATCAGCACGAGAAGCATTTGAAATTTTACTTGGATTTTGTAGAATTCTTACATGTATTACTTGATATGCATAATTCATTCCATGGTTGTGGGAATTAACTCAATGCTATGTAAAACTGCTTCTAATGTTCTTTTATCTTCAAAATTCGTAATTCTGGTAACTTTTTCAATAGAAATTGTTCCTGTAATGTTCTTAATGGTTAAGCAAATGTTTTTCTAGCAAGGAATTTAAAACTCTGAGAATGAACAAGATTCAGATATCAGTGATGAATCACTCAATAACCATCTCCACTGACACTGTATAATTACAAAAGCCAGTAACCGAAGCCAACAATCTTCCCTGCCGACTAACTGAACACCACTGGTCGGAAAAGTTCAGTGGATTATTCCCAAAAGAGAAAAATAGCAATATTTTTTTTATTTTCATTTATATATTTAACATTTTCGCATCTCTTATGGAGATGATAAATATTAATCTGTTTTGTGTTCCGTAAATCTCAGATTCAAAGATATATTCAGTAACTGGCAGCAGAATGAATGAGCAAAAAATTTCCTGGCTTATATTCGAATTAATTGCACAAAAAAAAAAAAAAAAATCATACAAATAGCTGAAAGTGTGTTGATCTGAGACAAGCCTCATTTGATACAACATTGTGTAACAAGTCGGTTTGCGAGTCCACTGATATTTAATTCAAAATTGAAAGAACAACACTTGCCTTCCTAGTATGAATATAACCCATTACTTTTACAGCCCCTTCGATACATCAGCAGCAGATGCTTTATTCGCTGGATTGTACACACTGAATTCACCGAATGCCCTTCTTCCACTGCCAAAAACATCGCTCACTATCAAATCCTTTGGACAAGTAACACCACTTCAGATGCTAAAAAATAGCCAATATGCACCTAAGGTACTCGTAATCGTTTGCCTCCAAAATTGAAAAAAAAAAAAAGATGCATCGATAAATTTTCATGATATGAAAGCAAATGCAAGTAATTAATAGGCATGACTTGCCCAACATCGATTTCTTCCAATGAGACAAATCTTACTATATAGCATAATTTTCAAAGAACAACACAAGATGAAGCCTTGGTCAAAGCATGATTGATAATAACAGTTCCATGAAGCAGAATCAGGTAACAAACCTGTGCATTACATCCCAACCAACTGGTAAGAAACGGGGATTAGTTGCCTCAACAAATACTTGTCTCCACCTCTGACAAAATTCAGCGATTCCATCTTCTCCGTATTCTTTCAGGATATGATCTACTACTTGCTTGCCATGTGGCCCATGCCCTAACAGAGATACTTTTGAGCTATTTTTAGGCTGAACATTTCCTTCATATGGAGGATTGTGCAGATTGACCGTTCCATTTGATGGGTCGCCTTCACAGTTGTCATCAACACTTCCAGTGAAAGCCTCTTCCTTATTTGGAATTCCGTTTTCATCGGCAACATCAGTCTCTGTCACTGTAAAACTGTCTTGAATTCCGTTTATGTATGTGCTCTCAGTTTTTTCGGATATAACACTATTATTCTCTATATTGTTTTTTGAAATGATACTGGAAGTAGAATGCTTTGAAGATAATCCTCTTTTCTTTTTATACCGTCTTCTCCCTTGAGGGCTCATGCCAACCAGCAAAGCTTGTTCTAAATCTTGCTGGGATATCTCTCTTCCCCCATAATATTGTGCGACAATCTACAACCAGAAATATTATCCCAATGAAAAGTTCAGATGACATGTAGAACACAGATGCCAAAGAAAAGACCTATTAATGATGAGATATTCCACTTGTATATGGGATACCATATTCATTTATTTGTCAATAATTTGCAAAATTAAGCATTTGAATATAAGAAATCATAATTGTCTGTCCCCTCGTCTTGTCCAACAATGATTTCATTTCCTATCAACAAGTTCCAATTGCATACTTAAAACAAATGCAGTTATGATTTGCAGGATTTAACACAATAAAGAAGAGGGAGCCACCTATTAATTCATTTAGCATGGCACCAAGCTATGAGATATTATATAAACAAGACCAAATGTATCAACGCCCCCCTCAACTTGGCAACAAAAGTTTGATGCCACCCTAAACTTTCAAAAGTTCCAATCAACCCCCTCAACTTGGCAAAAGTGAACCACTTAGTCCCCTCAATACCACATGTCAAAATTTGGTTGGATTTAACTTTTCAACGATGCAATTTTTTTATTTTTCTATCTCCAACCAGAAGTTAACACGTGGCATTGAGGGGGCAATTTGGTGCATTTTTGCCAAGTTGAAGGGGTTGATTGGAACTTTTGAAAGTTCAGGGTGGCATCAAGCTTTTGTTGACAAGTTGAGGGGGGTGTTGAAGTATTTGGCCTATAAACAATAACGCCATAATCATGGCCACTTACTATTATATTTTGCAATCTATAAAAGGTTAACCATGGAACAAGATCTACACCGATGAAATAAACACCCTAAGATTGGTATCTGCTGCTAATGGACTCTATTAAAATGCGACAACTTCAACAGTAACAAATTGTCATGACTTATATTCTACAGTCAGTTCAGAGAATACGCAAAGTCTACTGACCTGGGTCAGTTCTTCGCGGCGATGAGGTGGCATCATTTTTCCATGGCGTAACAGAGCCATTGCAGCTATACGCAACTGTAAAGGAGATACCCCCACTTCCTCCTCATGTATTTCTGAGGGTGATTGCCCAGGAATAACAGGGACTTCTTTAGGATCAACTACTTTATGAACAAATAACGGAATCCCGAATTCTACAGCTACCTCTTTTTTGTATTTCTCAGCAGCAGCATGAGCAACTTCATGACAGTCCACGCAAAGGAGAACAATATCATGGGAACGATGGCTTTTCAAGTGCTCAGGGAAGTGCATTCTGTAGCATGAAGGGATTATTCGATAACGCAAGTAATGGCTTCCTTCACCACAGCTCACACAAATATTTTTCTTACTTTGAATGTAAAAATCATTGTCTTCGTCTTCAGGACGACCTTTAGGCTCAAAAAGAAGCATTATGGCAGGAGGGTTTTCATCAACAAGTTTTGCCAGGTCTCGACGGAGGTACCTATAAGGAATAGGCTGAATCAATAACAAGGACCACAATCTCATTGAACAAGATACTAAAAAGATTTAACCACCCTTACCATTCAAGCTTTCTTTGGTCACAGTAACAAAGTAAACGGCCATCATTTGCAAAGATCTTACAGTTATGATACACAGGTGATTTGCAGGAGAACTTCTTAACGAACAATTCTCGTGAAGCCTTCCGAGCAACTTGCCTACACTTTCTAATCCCATTTTTCTTCATTACTGACCTATTTGATAGTCTAAGGTCACAACTTATTAGCAATGCATAGTTATAAACAGACAACGGACAACTCCCATTATGACCCAGGCATTTTTTTAGAAGCTGTGAGAACATATCATCGATGTTGCTTTTCTTGTCCTGGATTAAGTCGCAAAAATCATTAAAGTGGCTGTGAACAACAGGTGATACAGATATCAAAGACGAACTAGAATTTAGATCCCCATTCATACTGGCTTGAGCTACAATATCATATATTTCAGTTGGATTTGTTGGAGGGTTCTCTGCAAGAGAAACAATAGCCTGGTCCGATAATACATATTTCAAGCTCTCATCATGTATGCGAGCCTGAAAAAGATATCAAAATGCATATGTATGATTAATGAGACAAGCTGTACTAATAGTAACATGTAAAGTTAATTAGACAAACAAGATGTACTAATAGTTTTATGTATGATTAATTAGTCAAACAAGATGTCTAACATGTTACACCAATTATTTAAAAGGAAAAGAGAAAAGGAAAAAACATGTCTAACACCCAAAAGGAATACAGTAGGCACAAAAAGGAGTAAGTAATAAAGAATCATTAGCAAAGGTCACTTTAGGGTAGGATGGTGATGCTAGCAAGGTCTACTCTCAAAGGTTACAAGCAACTAAAATGGCCCGATGATTTCATCTCTACATGCACAATATATATAATCACGGTGGAATAATTGCATAGACTAGTTTAGGACACAAACAAGCAAGTATTATTTTCAGGTTGAAATAAAAATTCATAACTAGACAGCCTGAAGACAGAAAATTACTTATAAGAAGGTCCACACTAGCATTTATGATTTATGATCATCAGCATGACATTTGCAACCCTTTGCACCCTGCACTGTAGTGCCATGAACAAAAGCATGGTCAAACTGTGACATACATTTTATTGGAAATACTTCTACGAAGTTATGAAAAATAACAAGAAAAAATCTTTGCCAAACTCAATAGTCCAAGAAAAAATTCTTTATTATAAAAGAATTTAAGTTTTGAACCAAAAAATGTTATTACAAGGCAATTCCTAGATGCTGGTTGATTATGTAGACCAGATTGACGGTCAAATTTTCCCAAGAGAAGATATATCAGTGAAGATAAAGTTGAAACTAAATTAATGATGAATGGAAGTAAACTTCTTTTTTCATCCCTATTTAACAAAGTAGCGAACCTATCCTCAATCAGACTGCAAATATACGAAATGAGATATCACTAACCATTAAATCTCTCCATGTGCATAAGCGTCTCACAAGATCCTGGAAATAATAGTATAACATAAGTTTTGCATATCAAGATTGAATAGCACGCTTTAAAATTATATGCAAAGTAGCGCACCTGTATCTCACATGAAACAGAACTTTCTTGAACAGTTAAGTGACGAGAGCAAAGTGATGATGCAGCAGATTCACCAGGAAATTCTTCAATCTCTTTAGTGTAGAGTTGTAGACAAGTCAAGTTTGAACGACGACAAGCCTCAAAAACACAGCTGAATTTTTTTTCTGGACTAGATGAGTTATCTGGTGCATTAAGAAATGTAGCTCCTTGACACTATGAAACAGTTGTTGCATTTAATTTATGAAGTCGTGAACAGAACAGGTGCTTAACAAGTTAGTATTAGACACACTGTTTTCAAACTCAATTACTTTCTTTTCATAGGATAAGGCAGAAAGCACCTTAAGTCACTTATTTATACTTCAATGCATAAAATTGTTAAAGTTGATCCTGGCGCTTATCTTCTTTCCAGAATAAAATGTATTAATTGGGTTTGATTGGCATTCTTTGTTTGAAAATTACTTTGCATCTTAATTATAATTGTACCAGAAATTAAATTGGTGAAGGTACTAGTAAGGTGGTACACAGTATTATCAGTTTAAATGAGGTTTAACCAGTGGTTCTATGGAATTATTAATTTCTTAAAAAATAATTCACATGTAAATAAAACATTAATATCAGTATATTTATGATATGAGTATAAGTCTATGAGAAAATAAGCTTCCTCCATTTATATCAATTATGCTGATTATTTTTCATTTTGAATTGGCTATGCCCGTTGTTATTCTATACTGCTATTTTCAGTCAATCATACCAGAGCCAGAGATGGTAAGTCGAACCGGATGGTATGGTACTGCATAAATGACATTATCTTTTCAAAGTCTTTTGATATATAATTAAGATAAAATTTATATGTGGATAAAATTTAATGAAATGAACATATAGATTTACCATTGTCTTGATGTTTTAGCTCAGTAATTAAACAACTTGCAATATACAGAAGATAGTGCGCATCCGTTCGTGCATATTGCAACATCTCTGCTGATAAAGGGCGTTGCCTCCAGTCTTCAAGCTACAATTGAAATTCATAAATAAATTACTCGCAAAAATGAAGACTAGTAGAGTTATGTAGATGAAATTAACTAATGAGAAGATATTCAGTGGGGCCACTTATTAACATTATCAATCACAAACCTGTAATAATTTATTAGTGGCTACGCCACAATAAGTTTCAAGCAAGTATGCAAGTGATTTCTGTGGTTTTGAGAGAACCTCGCATGCCTGCAAGAACAATTTACAAAGTCTATAATAGCCACTGAATAGTAAAAAAGCATGACATTCCTCTTAAAGATCTAAGAAGAAGTTTCTACTGAAAATTATGCATAAATGCAAGAAAAATGATAAAGCTCATGATGACATATTACATAAATTCACCTTTGCTGTATCAAATAAATTAACCACATAAATATGGAAATCTCTTTGTAACCAAAGAATGTCATTATCAGCTCCATGGAACACCTAAACCACAAAATTTCCTCATTAAAAAAACAAATAAAATTTGCATAAAACTCAAATACGGAGCATGTCTTTACAATGAAAGGAATTTGCGGAACTGCTAACTAACATAACCTTGCAAATGCTAGGATCAGCAAAAACCGGGCGGAGAATGGCCATTGCATCATGCAATGTGATTGTATCGAGCAAAAAATCTTCTATTTTAGTTGAAATCTACCAAAAAAATTTCGGACATGAAATTTGTATAAATATTGTGAACAAATGTATTACAAATAGTCAAAATAATCAGAACCTGAACGAGCGCAGTGAATCCTAGAAAGGATCGAAAACTATGCTGCTCAGTATCAACAGCAAAAACCTTCTCCTTGCTCAGTTTATCAGCTAGCTCTTTCAACTGAGACTCAGTCTCGACCCATACACAGGGGTCATTCATTTCCTTTAGTTCCAAAGCATCTATTGAAAATTCAAATTCCGCTTTTGGATTGTCTATCAAAGCTGTGATCTCCCGTTCATATGGATGCGAATTATCTGCCAGATATTAATGACCATTAAGGTAATTAGGCCAGATTCTGGTCAATCTCAATATCAACAGCTCAGATTTATGAATTATGTTTATGCTTGCAGCAAAGGAAATAGAGCTCAAACACTAACGAAAGACTTGAACAAAGTGGAAACCAGATTACAAAATATTTGAAACAATACCATTAGTGGCATCCTGGAGCTTCAAATGCTTGAACTGAGAGAAGGAGTTATCTGCTAACATGCGCTTGAAAGCGAACTGCTGTTTCTGATCAGATTGCAAATAGCAGGGATTTTGGGAGCAATTTCGCCTTTGGCGTCTACGATAATTCCTCAGAAAAAGAACCGAAATTGTTGCGAGAGAAGCTACAGCAACTGCAATTCTGACCTTAACTATGTATTCCATGCTTGTTACTGCTCTTCTCTGGCTGTGTTATTGCTGTTCTACGCAAATGGAGGTGTTGGGTTCAAGGAAGACGGTGGAGGGAAATAGAGATTCCTGCCATGGTTCAGGCTCAATTGAATTGGGCTGAATGGGCCTGTTGATGGGCTAACAACTAGTTACAAAAGCCCAATAGTTTGGGCCAAATTTGTATCCAATTGCTAAAAAATTAACGTGCAAAGGAATATGTAGTTCAAGAAAAAATATTATGCAAGGAAATATAATATTTTCTTATAGTTGTCTACAATACTGTAAAATGTATTTTTTATGTTTGTTTAATTTTTTTTAAACTGTTTTCCAACAATAAATTTAAATGTACAATATCATGTATACACACACACATATAAAATAATTATTGTATGAAAAAATAAATATAAATTATATTTTAATTAATATTTTGCTATAAAAATAAATGTAGATGTGGGAGATGAATGTGATGTTGATGGTGACGTTGGAGGAAGGGGTGATGGTGGGGTGGAGTAAGTGGTGGTGACAATGGCAAGCTAGTGATGGTGACGACAGGGTGGAAGAAGTGGTAGTGGTGGAGTGAAAGAATTGGTGATAATAATGGTGAAGGAACTGACGATGGTGGTGGTGGTAGCGATAACGAGATGGAGGAAGTGGTGGTGATAATAACGGCAGCGAGGTGGTAGTGGTGGGTGGAGTGGAAGAAGTGGTGATAATAATGGTGGAGGAAGTGGTGGTGGTGGCATAGTGGATGAGGAGAGATGGTTGTGGCAATAGCGGGGTGGAGGAAGTGGCGGTGATGGAATGAAGAAAGTAGTAGATGTGTTGGTGTGAGTCGAAGAAGTGGTGGTGGCAATAGTAAAGGAGGTGAGGTAAAAAAGTAAGGAAAAATGTTTTCCAATCTTTTTAGTCGGAAAACATTTTCATTTATTTACATTACATTTTTATGTTGATTTGCACAATATTATCTTTTGACTAATTTTCTATGACAAACAAACGCTGGAAAATTCGAAAAATATTATGCTAGAAAATGACTTTGCTTGTAATTAGGTCAGTCATAGTTTTTAAATCAATGTAATAATGAATTCTACTTTCGATACAACTTTTAGGAGAAAATGGGTATATCATTGTGAGCGAACGACACGGAGCTGTGGGCCGAGAGCGCACGATTTCATAGGCGCGGTCCACCGGGGTGTTTGGAAAAAAAGTGCACAGGGTTGGGGACCCGGTTAAAAGGTTGGAAAGAGAAAAACGAAAATGTTTTAGATCGGTTCGAACCCGAATCCGCCGCCTCTTAGTGTGGAGTCGCCACTTGGATTAGCTCTTTCCAGGAATTAGAGTCCTGTGAGGTTTAACGTCCGGGGGACGGCCCACCAAGACACAGAGATTCGGGTCCGGGATAAGTTTCTTATTTCTTAAGTGATCACATTATATTACATCTACAGAAAACCGTATTTTCTTAGTTATACATATTCGCACTTAGGTCGTTTTTAGACTTTATATTCATGGTTCGCATATTGCAAAATAATAAACCATCCACAAGGTGGAATAATAAATCATCTACAAAGCAGTAAATAAATGCATAAAGTAAATGCGGAAAATAGAAATTACAAGGCTTTCAAAAATCAGGGGATGCAACCGTCCGCTACCCTATTAATTACATTTCCCGTAAAAATATGCAATATCCGAAGGAAAGTAAATCCTAGGCATACATCTAACCTGCAACCATAAAGGTTAGCACGAAATATAACACATATGTTCGATTTGATTTTAGCAAGACCCGTGTGACCTAATTAAAACATCGAAGATTTTAAAGTTGTTAATTTAAATAAAAATAATTCATTTTTATTTACACGTATGTTGGTCAATTTTATTAGTGAAAATGATCGCATGGCATAAGGTGAGGTCTGTTATCTGGGAATAATTTTAATTCCCTTCGTTGGGGTATTCTAACATACAAATAAATAAAAAAAAAGAGAAATAAAAGATGAAGAAGAAGAATATTACAACATTTACAATAATAAGGAATAAAAATAATTCTTAGGTCCACAAATAAAATAAGAAGAAGATGAAAGCAGATGAAAGCATGAAATTCGCAACTTTAGGAACTCAGAGGCTTACCCTTGCGATATAAATTCACTTCGACGTATCCGTTCGGCCTTTGGAAGTCCTTCTCGTCCTTTAGTTTAGGTGAAATCGTTGATGTAAAAGTCCAAAAATTCTTCGTTTAATTCTTGGAATTTTAGTGTAATTTAATTGGAAAATACGTGTTTATTTATCCAAAAGATAATCAGACTCGGGTTTTAAATTTATTTTAGACCCGAGAATATCTGAGGATTTAAGAAGAAAAATAGATGAAGAAATTTGATTTTAAGATGAAGAGATTCGGGATCCAAAGGTGTTTTGGATCAGAGAAAAAATTAGAAGAAAGTAAGAAATATTGTTTGTATTTTTTTTTATCTGACAGAGAGAATTTTCTCTGAATTTTCAAGCCCCCTTCAATCCAAAAAGGTCCGACTATTTATAGGAAAAAACCCCAAAAATCCAAAAAGGCAGGAAAGTCTGGCGAGGCCTCGCTAGACTTTTGGCGAGGCCTCGCCAGAAATCTTGGCGAGGAAGCCTCGCCAGGAGGCTTGGCGAACTCGCCAGAAAGTCTAGCGAGTTCGCTAGACTACTTGGCGAGGCTCGCCAGATTCCTAGCGAGCCTCGCCAGGGCATGGCGAGGTTCGCCAGCCCTCTGGCGAGCCATGCCTCGCCAAGTATAGGAGAGGCGGGCTCCGGATCTGGCTTTCGGTTGCGTTTTCAATTTTTTTTGTGTATTTTTATAATTTTTAGTTAATTTTCTGAATTAAAGTCATTTTAAATTCAGCGACGAGGAAAACTCCCATTTGAAGATCGTCGAACGGTCGAATATCGTGTGATTCAAGGATAAATATCCCGAAAAGCCATCATCATTGAACACGCGAGCTGGTACAAAATCCTGTGCTCACAACTGCCTCTCGTGTGATCATTGCTGGTTGTATAACCAGTATGATCACACGAAAAGAGCACAGGGATAGAGAGAATACCTGACCAGTTTGGTTGGTGACTTCTTGTTCCCAATTGGTGATGACATAGGCCTTCCTTTCTAGCATTGTGTCTTCATAGGGTTGTCCATTTCTTTTTTCAAAATCCCTTAGGTACTTGATGCCCCTTGTGGGAAGGTCGACCGTTTCTTTCTACGGCATCCCTGTTGTAGTCGGCAACCGTTTCATTCTCCGGTTGATAAATGAGACTGTTTCTTTCTTCAGCCATCGAGATAACCGTTTCCTTCTTCGGTTATATTTTGAATTTCCTTAATAGGATGTTGACTTGCTTCCTGTAACAAATCAGAGAAAAGATAATGTTAATACATTTGATGGTGAATGTTTTAATTATTTTATTGAGTTTATGCGAAGTAAAAAATTTTACCCCTTCAATCAAAAATTAAAACATGATGAATAAATATGTTTAATAGAAATTCGAGGATGTCCCGAGAATTGCTCCGTTGTTTTAGGAGGCTTTTGTTACAATGTTGACTTTAGGCTTGAGTGGGCCATCGTCTTGTTTGTAGGTTCCTCATGTGGAGATGGAGGTTCTTGTATATTGGGACGGTGTTGCCTCGATTCGGCATCGTCTTTACCTGTAAATGACGTGATGCGAATGTAATGTATGCATGAACAATATTTATCATATGATGTATGTGGGCGTCGTGGGCTTCATGAGTTTCATTCAATGAAGAGCCTTCTCTTGTGCTGGTGCACGGTTGCCCCTATGACTTACTTGCCTTGTTAGGGATTCCATGGACGACTCCCTCAAAGCGACGACCATGAGTTCGTTGAATCAGATTTGAGTTCATAGCTTGGATTCGATTTGAGGAAAGTCTTAGATGAATCGTTGATCCCGCGTTGTGTAGGCGATGATCGCTTGGAAGCCTTTTGCCTGAAGTGTTGAAGGTATATGATGCCTTGTACTGTTCCGAGGGGGAGATGATGAATTTGATCTTTCTTTGATTTTAATTTTTGCATAGATCTGCCTTGCGGGTTTTCAATTTATCGAACCTCGTCTTAATTTTTGCCTGGACCGCCCTTTCAGGTTTTCAATCCAACAGACTCATTTTTCTTTATTTTTTTATTTTTTGCATTTTTTTAGATGTTTACTTGCGATATTCTACCATTGGCATGCAAGCAATCAAAATAAACATATGCATAAAGATTCAGCAAAAATGACAATTCATTGATGAAATTAACAGGGATATAAATGTTTTAAATGATTTGACTCCTGCCATTGATTAGCCTTTTCAGGTTTTCTAATCAATGTGGTTCTCTTGATGTCTTAAGTTTTGCCTGAGCCACCCTTTTCGAGTTTTCAACTCAGCGGACTATTCTTTTTGTGGTTTGAAAAGAAGCCATAATTTTTGCTCAACTAACCGAGTATTAATTGACAGGCTAATCTATATTATTCATACTGCTTTTTATTGATTTATTTCTTTCACCTATGCGTGATAGCAATCGTGTAAGACTTGGTTGATCAGTCGCTGTCCATGTCCACGACTTCATTTGTTGTCTCTTTCAGCATTTCTGACTGATTGGTTGGTGCTCCCGTCGCTTTGTTGGCTTGAGGTGTATGTGATGATGAGTCTTGATCATCAATGTTCCCTTTTGAGTTCAATTTCCCCAAAAATTGCGGTGAGCTATGCGAAGGAGTTGTTGACATGTTCAACGATTTACCTCCTTTCTATCTTTGGTATTGTCTTTTGTTTGATCATCCCACGAATGATGGTGATCCGTGTTCAACAATCCAACTCCTTCTTTGTGGCAGTGCGCCAGTTGTTTGGTCTTATGAATGGTGGTGATGGAGTTGTTGACATGTTCAACGATTTGACTCCTTCTTTGTGGTAGTGCGCCAGTTGTTTGGTCTTATGAATGGTGGTGATGGAGTTGTTAACGTGTTCAACAATTCGACTCCTTTTTTGTGGCATTGCGTCGGTTGTTTGGAGGTGATGGAGTTGTTGACGTGTTCAATGCTCCGACTTCATTTTTGTGGTATTGCACCGGTTGTTTGGTTTTATGAATGGAGGTGATGGAGTTGTTGACGTGTTCAATGCTCCGACTCCATCTTTGTGGTATTGCGCTGGTTGTTTGGTCCCAACTTACTTGGTCGATATTTTAGACTTATTCTAGCTCCAATCCTTTTAATCTTTGCATGCTTCATTCCCCTGATTGAGTCAGTGGACTTTTCGTGCTTGGAGATCTTGTCATTGATCTTTCATCCTTGCATGATGAGCTAATTGTTATCACGCATTGTCTAAGTACATTTATTTCTCTCTCTCTCTTTCTCTCAAGAGTCAAATCATTTGAATTTATTGTGGGGAATCCATTTATACCCAAATTAATTTCATGAAATGATGTGTCACGTATGCTAAAAATAATATGTATATGTTTATGAGAATGCGTGATGTCAATGATAAAATATCAAGCAAATAAACAATGTTCAATTTATTCAACAAATAATTCAAAAGCCCCGTAGGCAGAGTAGCTAAATGCTAATTATTACATAATCTTCCTTCATGTTAGTCCTCCCCAGATGTATCGATGGATTCGAAGTGTTCCATTCTATCCGCCTTCTCAAACACTTCTTGATAGCTTGAAAAGATGTCTAATCCAAACTTTTTCTTGTATGATGGTAGTGCACCATTTAGAAGCTTGGTTATCATCTCCGGTAGAGTCAAGCGAGCCCTAAGCCTGACTTGTGTCGCCATCCAAAGCGCATAATAGGATTTGAAGCTCTCACCCTGCCTTTGCCTTATAGCCTCTAGATGTTGCATTGTGGTTTCTATTTGAGAGTTGAAACCATAATCCTCCAGCATAGCTTGAGCGAGGCTATTCCAATTGGTAGCTATGTCCGGTGGAAGGTGGCTGTACCATTCGTTGACCGGGTGGCCTAAGGTGACGACGAAGAGCTTAGCCATCATTCGATCGTTGACCATCAATGCTCTCATCACTGTCTGATAATGCATCAAGTGAGCGCGCGGGTCGCCAGATCCTAGGTACTTCTCAAACTGTGGCATTGCGAAGTTTGGGGGTAAGCTATCTTTATCCCCGATTATCGGTTGTGCAGGGTACGTGTTCCTTAGGTGGCCATCATGAATGGCTAAGAACTGTTACCATAGCTCCGCCATGCCAGGTTGTTAGAGGATGGCGTTCCCTACGCTTGGATAAGAGCCATATTGTCCCTGGGGATATGCCACGAAATGGGGCAGTTGAGGCGTCTGAAACTGTGAGGTGATAGACGTACTCCAGTTGGGAACAAGCTGTTGGGTCACTCCTTGGTAGAAAGGCCCCGGTGCAAATGTCGGCTAGATAGTTTGTCCAGGGAAGAATTGACTTTGGTTCAGCTGACTTTGTCTTGCCCCGAACTGATAAAAGGTAGTTGGGGGAATCATGAGTGAAGTAGGAGGTCCCCTTATCCGATTGACATTGTTAAGGGTGACCTCTGGGCTGGACACTGCATTTTGGGTCCTCCCGAGGTGTTAGCGAATGAGCGTAGCTAGCTATTCGCTGTTGGCAAAGGCGTTTATGGCAGCTGCAATCTCGGCGCTCACCGACGACTGCTGAGAATTTTATCCCATACGGACAGGGTGATCTTCCCTTGCACCTTCTCCTTATGGACTGGCCATAATAGTGCGTTGAACCGAATCTGAGTCTGAACCCGAGTCCTCACTTGAGTCAGTGTATGGAACCCCCTCCAGATTGGCCATAATTGGGGAAACACGGACTAGGCGGTGAGCAGGCCTCTTCCAAGTCCCTTTGATACACGAGCAGAATATTAGACCGTGCATGTAAGATTCGTAATATGATTCATGATGTGGGAAATGCATGAGATTTTTAATGTTATGGCTGCATTCACAAGGGGTTAGCATGCCATGATGTGAAATAACATGTATGTCAATCCATTTAAAACAAATAGGTTAAAAAATGAAAACATGTGGAA
>CATIWQ010303125.1:0-31566 GCA_949673415.1 Euphorbia schlechtendalii
AAATGCAGATACTAGGTAAATCTTGGGAGTAAAATGATCTAAAGTGGAATCTTATGAAAGCGAGTGTAAAAGGTGCAAAAAGATGCGTGGAACTTAAAGATTTGGCTTAGGATCGACGCTGTCAAAGATCGGTGAAGTTACAAGGAGAATTCTGAAGAAAAATGCAATTCACGATCACGATAATCATTCACGATCGCGACTTGTTCTTCTTCAGAACAGAAGTTTTCCAATCAAAGATTCACTGTCACGATATGTATATTGCAGTCGTGACTTGGATGGTTTTCTAGTTTTATCTTCTTAACTACCAACTGCCAGATAAGCATGATCAACAGCCATCAACCGCCATCAACTACTAAAGAAAACACACTTATCAGAAGTCAACCAATCATGAAAAGGTGCCTATCCATTGTGGATTAGATTGAAGCTTCTCAACCAATCATAATGAAGTGATGCAATCTTTCACTAATAGACACGACTCTTCGTATGGATAGACGCAATGAACTCTATAAATAGGGTTCCAAACCTTACAATTTCGTGCATCACAGTGCAGTGATATAGAGGAAAAATTTTAGAATGCATGAGAGAGATATAGTGTGTGTATAGATAGAGAATTCGCTACGTTCATAAGTGTTAGCGAGAAAATGTTTAAGTGATTTGAATTCTTGTTTCGATCACTAGATTTCTCTATATTCTCGAGCGATTGTTGTATAAGTGTACTTGTAAATCACTAATCAATAAAAGTTTTTGTTCTTCAATATTCGTTTGTTCGATATTCGTAAAGAATAACATCCTAGAGGAGGTTCTGTACGGGCTGAGACAGAATTCAAAGAGGACGCATGAATTGCGAGAATT
This sequence comes from Euphorbia schlechtendalii, assembly GCA_949673415.1. NCBI lineage: Eukaryota > Viridiplantae > Streptophyta > Magnoliopsida > Malpighiales > Euphorbiaceae > Euphorbia > Euphorbia schlechtendalii. The sequence continues at coordinate 853 of CATIWQ010303125.1, forward strand.
AACGATCCCATTAAAGAGTGGATACGGTTTGATGAACTTTAGCTTTCACTTGCATACCTTACAGCTTTGCTTTTCTTTCTGCTTGTACTTTCTATTTCAAAGTTTATGATGTGTCTATGTCATAATGCGTATTTCGTGTTAAGTCTTTTATGTTAATCAAGTTATATGCATTGGAGTTAATTTTAAGAGTAGTTTCGGGGTTAACAATATCGTGTATAATCACTGGATCTGTGATATAATGTTGTTTAGTGAGCTAACATTTTTGGAATGGTAACTTGCTAAATGTGGCTATGTGATAGTAACCCATACTAAGCATAGTATTGACGTAGTCCAGGTTTATATAATCATCCTAATTCATTTGCGCTAGGTTTAGAAAAGTCATTTCATGTGTTGCTCTGTGGTGAATAATTGAACATCTGAGTATTTAAAACCGAGTCTGTTAGATTAGTTTAGTGAATCGTAACATCTTTGTTGAACTTGCATGCTTTCTCTGCTATCCTTATTTCGTAGGGAAAATCTATATATTTAGATTCTCTAGTCTTTCATACCTATATTTACTCATTCTTCATTCTAACCCTCCTACCCAAAATATCAAATTTATTTTATTTTCTTTATTTTATCTTCCTTGTTGATCTTTAGAACTAGTCCTTCCCTGTGGGATCGAAATCTTTTAAAACCACATCACAACTATATACTTGCAGTTATAATCATTTTTCTATTTTGATAAGGGGTATTGACAACACCTATATTTTACGTGAACAAGTTTTTGGCACCGTTGATATATAGCCGAATCTTGCAAACAAACTATTAAACTTATCAGTAGAAAAGTGACGAACACTGGGATGCCTGTATTTACCGGAAAGAAACCTACGTCACTTTGCATAGGGTGGGAACTTTTAGGAGAAGCAATGGCTAGTAAGGGAGAGGAGTATGTGATAGAGATTGAGTCGGGGATGGACTCAGACGATGTGATGGAGATGCTTGAATCTAAGTCAAGCAATCGGGTGATTAGAGAACGGGAAGAAATCCTGAGGGCCAGTTTTAGCTTGGCCAAAATGTCAATTTTTAACGAGAATGATGCACCATCTTCTCACTTGTCCAAGTTTTATATCTTGTGTCAAGCATAGGGCTTGTCTCAAAATATGATAGCTACATTGTTTCCGTGCTGACTAGTAGGAGTAGCAAGTCAGTGGTACGAAATGCAGTTGGTTGAGAACAAGAGCAATTGGAACTACATCTCTTTAGAGTTCCAGATGGAGTATGCATTTCTATAACCACCGAAACAAACCATGCGAGATCTGCTCGCTTGTGTATAGAGGGAAGGAGAATCGCTCACCGGCTAGGTAAAGCGGTGGATGTTTATATATCTAGTGTTGGTTTAGAGACCATCTGAGCCTTCTATAGTACAGTTGATAGTAGGGGGATCCTGAGAATGGTACCACTACCATCTGGCGAGGTTAACTATACCAGATTTTGATGAGTTATCATACCATGCTCATCACCTTGACAAGGAGTTCACATACAAACACCGTAACGTCCATGTAGTGGGAATGGGAATGCCCACCAGTTCTGTGCTAACAATGTTATCTCGGTCTAACCCAGTGGTTAACTCAGTGTCCGATGAGAGTGAAGACATGGGGGAACATCAATTGGTAGAAGTGTTCTCCATAGATGGAGGTGAACCACGGGAAGACACAATGAAGGTGGAATCAGGGAAAGCACCAGTGAGGGTGCCCATTGATCTCGATGCATATGTCCCTAAGTCGAGAAGGAAAAGGAAACCCGAAGAAGGAACCTTGGCTGAGGGAGAGATCATCTCTGATGGGAAGAAGCCTATAAACTTAGATTCTTACAAGTTGAAGGGGCAACGCAGCTAAGTGGAGGATGGATATAACCAGTACCCTTGGGTCAATTCTAAGGAAACAAGAGTGATAGAGAATGGAGTACGAAGGGTTACTCGAAGTGGTAGAGTTTTCAGAAGGGATGAGACTGTACAGCTCAATGATTCTAGATCGAAGGAAACAACAAGGGAACAGCCCAAGCTATCCCTACCCCCAAAGGTGGATGAAGATATAAATCCCTTGGTAAATCAGTTGAAAGGGACTCAGGCCAAATATAGTATCTGGAGGCTGCTTGAGACATCCTAGAAGCACAGAATGGGCCTGGTGAAGAGGTTGATAGAATTGCCTGCTATGCCCATAACCTTGGTGATTGAGATGTGCGCTACAATTGGGGAAGGAATTGCCCCCCTCAAATTCCCTCTATAACTTTTGATCATTCAGAGTTGCCGCAGGAGTTAGGGTTGCACAATCGAGCCCCATTCATCAAAGTTCAGATTTTTGACCGAGCAATGCCATGCATGATGGTCGATGATGGCTCAGCCCTCAATCTCTGTCCTCTTAAGGTCTCACCTTTTCTAGGGCTAAGGGAGGATATGCTCGCCAAATCTGATACAGTGATCTGAGTCTATGACGATTCGAAGAGAGGGGTGGTAGGAACTTTTGAAGCAGAGGTCACCATTGGAGAAGTGACCTCCAATGTGAAGTTCACTGTGTTAGATATTCTAATAACTTACTCGCTGCTTCTGGGAAGGCCATGGATCTACGCGATAGGGGCAGTCCCTTCCACTCTACATCAAAAGATACAACTTATCCACAAGGGGAGGTCGGTGATGATTGAGGCTAATGAGGAATCGATGATTGCAGCAGCCACATTTGAAGAAAGAACAATGCAAGGGCTGAGGATGGAGATGACCATTGAAGAAAAGAAGAAGGGGCGCGAAACCCCAAAGGGCTATCATTTTTTCCCTAGAAGCCTTAGAGCTCAAATGAAGAAGCAGGGTTTCACCCTTGGAAAAGGCTTGGGAAAATATCATCAGGGGATTATCAGGGCCATCGATCCTATTCTTGTCACACCTAGATTGGGTATGGGTTTCACCCTGAGCATGAAAATGTACAAGCACAAACGGCCCATGTTCTGTAACATGGTAAGCGTCTGCGAGGTGGAAGGTACTAAGGCATATCTGGGAGAGCCGGAATCGATAATCCTGAATGGGGAGGAAGTCAAGGGACTTGAAATATTCAATGATGTGTTTGACTTCACGACTAGCAAGCTGATTGAGTCCCCTGTTGAGGCTGAACTAGAAGAGAAACCGATCCTGGTAATAACCCCGACTGAGGGATATGAAAAAGACAAAGTACTAGATTATGCGATGGCGGCTTTCACTAAGGCTGTTAACGAGCTGATGAAGAAAGGCGGTACACGAGACCAAGATCTATCAAGCACTATCAAGCTCCTCACCGAAAATCTGGTACAGACCACTCTTGAGGTAGAACCTACCACTGACGCACTTGCTGCTACCACAACTTAAGCCCCTTCTCGTGTGGAGGAGGAAACTGAGGATGTAATAATGAATATTTCTGATGTTTTTGACAATTTTGCCTATGAGGCTCATTTAATGAAGTATGACAATTTTGCTTACTTGTTTGATGTTCTTCCTTACGGCACCATGCATTCATATAATCCTACACATAACGTCTTTAACATTCATGATACATCATTAAACGAAATTAACTTGGGTATAAACGAGTCTCCAAAAATGGTGACAATTTCCAATGATTTGACTCCTAAAGAAAAAAGAGAGATCACGAATGTACTTAAATGTCACGTGGTAGCATTTGCTTGGTCATACGAAGACATGCCCGGAGTAAATAGGCAAATAGGCATTGCTTCACATCCCAACTGACCCTTGGATCAAGCCAGTAAAACAAAAACTAAGTCGCTTAAGGCCTGAATGGGAAGAAAAGGTCAAGGCTGAAGTGGCAAAGTAGATTGAAGCTAAATTCTTAGAAGTGGTTGATTACCCGATGTGGCTAGCCAACATAGTCTCAGTAGCAAAGAAAGATGGTAAGGTCAAAGTCTGTGTGGATTTCATGGATCTAAACAAAGCCTCCCCAAAGGATGATTCCCCCTACCCCACATCGATGTACTGGTCGATAGCGCAGTAAGGGCAGCTTTGTATTCCTTCATGGATGGCTTCTCAGGCTATAACCAGATACTAATGGCATTAACTAACAAGATCAAGACAACATTCATCACTGAATGGGGCCTATACTGCTACAAGGTAATGCCATTTGGTTTGAAAAATGCTGGCACAACATATCAGCGGGCCATCACAACCCTCCTTCATGATATGATCCATAAGGAAGTAGAAGTTTACGTTGATGACATGCTTGTGAAGTCCAACACCAGGGAGGAACATCTAGCTATCCTAGATAAGTTTTTCACCATAATCGAGAAATACAATCTCCACTTAAACCCGAAAAAGTGCGTATTTGGGGTTACATCAGGGAAACTCCTGGGGCATATAGTAAGCCAAAAAGGAATTGAGATGGATCCTGATAAAAGCAAAGCCATTAGGAATATGCCCCCGAAAACTGAGAAAGAAGTCCTTCTTTCCTGGGGTCTCTACAGTATATAAGCAGATTTATCGCCAGGCTCACTACCATTTGTGAGCCAATTTTCAAATTACTACGAAAGGACCAACCAGTAGTTTGGAACTAACAATCCCAAGTAGCTTTTGACAAAATCAAACAATACTTGTTAAGCCCACCCATCCTCCGCCCACCAGAGCCTGGAAAGCCCCTGATCTTATACTTAGCAATTGAGGAATCATCAGTTGGATCAATGCTTGTGCAAGAACGCGAAGATAGAAGTGAACATGCAGTCTACTACTTAAGCAAAAACTTACTCGAGTATGAGTCATGTTACACCTTGGTGGAGAAAATCTGCACAACGATGGTTTGGTTGACAAAGAAGCTACGACCTTACTTCCAATCTTATCATATAAAAGCTATCACAAAGATAGACCTGATGAAGTACTTGTGCTAGTCACCAACACTAGCTGGAAAACTATCACGATGGTTATTGCTATTATATGAATTCAACATTGAATATGTGACCAAAAAAGTCATTAAGGGATGAGCAGTCACTGAATTTTCGGTAAATTAACCCTTAGACTCTGATTATGTTGAAAATCTAGAATTTCTAGATGAGCAACTAGCATTGATAGAGGATGCAGGTGCAGAGTGGAAAATGTTCTTCGATGGTGCCATAAACAGAAATGGAGCTGGCCAAGGTGTTGTATTGATAACACCGCAAAACGAAATTATACCCCTTTCAAAATGATTGGAATTCCTAGTAATAAACAACAGAGCAGAATATGAGGCTTGCCTGTTTGGGTTAGAAGCACTTAGAAAGGCATGGGTAAAAGAAGTATCGGTGGTTGGAGACTTAGCTCTGGTTATAAAACAAGTCACTGGAAATTGGGAAATAAGATAAGAATCACTCCGTACCTACGTGGAAGCCGTAAGGAAAATCTCACAAAAATTTTCCAAATGCATCTTCAATCACGTACCTAGGGATGAAAACTAAATGGCATATGCACTCACTGCACTAGCATCGATGTGGGAGGGCCCTAGAATTCAGTTAATCAAACCCGTTGTACTGCAAAGGCCAAAGAACCCTTCTACTATCGCCTAGTGGAAATAGAGGATCAACAAGCTATCGAGAATTAGTCCTTCGACATAGTCAAATTTTTGCAGACCGGCCAATACCTAGAAGGCGCATTAGACTCTGAAAGAATCTCATTACGATGGCTAGTGACTCAGTTCCTTCTAGTAGAAGGGGATTTGTTCAAACGAAGTTCAGAAGGGATGCTGTTGAGACGTCTCACAGAACAAGAGGCCCTATTGATAATGAGACAAATGCATGTGGGGGATTGTGGTCCATATATGAATGGGATAACACTGGCTAAGAAAATATAACGCCAAGGGTATTATTGGACAACAATGGTCACAGACTGTGTATCGGAAGTACGAAAGTTCCATGAGTGCCAGATTTATGGTGACATCAGTCATCTACCCCCATCCGAACTCCATAGATTATCTGCTCCTTGGCCATTCTCAACGTGGGGCATCAACATTATTAGAGAGATTCGGCCAAACTCGACTAATGGACATTGCTTCATTATAGTAGCATTTGAATACTTTTCAAAATGGGTGGAAGCCGAATCTTACACCAACATCATCGTTAAGAAGATGGCCAAGTTCATAGAAAAGCATATATTCGCCCGATATGGCATCCCACATCACATCGTTTCTGATAATGGGGTTCAATTCCAAGGAGCCACATCAGACCTAATGAGGAAATATGGGATCGAGCACCATCGGTCATCACCATATAGGCTACAAGCTAATGGGGCGGTAGAGGCAGCCAACAAGGTGATTAAGAAAATCTTGAGCAAGAAGGTTATTACCGACAGGGATTGGGCTGATAAATTACCATTCGCATTATGGGGATATAGAATGAGCATCAAAACTCCCACCAATCAAACCCCTTTCTCATTAGTATATGGGATGAAAGCAGTCTTACCGGTGGAAATGGAAGTGAAATCGCTTCAAGTAGCACTAGAGGCGAGGTTAGAGGATTTAGAATGGGGAAAGGCAAGATTTGAACAGTTGAACATGATTGATGAATAGTGGCTAAAGGCACCGGATCATTTGCAGATGTACCAACAATGCATGGCTAGGGCATACAATAGTTGAGTTAGGGCTAGAAAAAAAACCGTTAAAAGTAGGAGACTTGGTTCTAAAATAAATGAGACACTAAAATGTGGACCAACAGGGAAAGTTTTGCCCAAACTAGGAAGGTCATTGTATCATTAAGAAAATCTTGAGCAAAGGAGCCACCAAGATCATGGACATGGATGGAAACGAATTCATCAATCTAATCAATCAAGACAAGCTCAAGCGCTACCACGTGTAAAAATAAAAGAAATAAATTTACAAAAGCGGTACACCAAAAAAGAAATAAATTTACAATACCAGTCCGCCAGATGGCGCTTGGCTACCTAGGCAACAATTAGGACCATTCTTGTATAAAAGCTAGAAATGTCTGCTGAGTTGAAAACCCATGAAGGGTGGCTTAGGAAAAAATTAGGACACAGCGAGGAATACAGGGACCACGAGTTAGAAAACCTGCTCTAGGCTAACTGGCGGCAGAACGCAAATCATTGGAAAACTTGTACCCTTTTTAAAGCCGTTCAATGAAATGTGTTATGTTTGAAAGGATTTATGTTTATATGAATGTGTGTATACAGAATATCGTAAGTAAATAGAATAAAGTTTGACAAAATTTCATAATGTCAAAAGCAATCCAAGAATAAGCCAAAAACAAAGGTTGAAAAATAAATGGTGAAAACAAATAAGATCTAAGGGTGCCAGTTATTCCACCGTGCACGCTTCCTCGAAGTATGAGGAAGGGGGTCCAAACCATCTTCATCCCTCTCCCACTCACGAGACACCATAAAGTGTTGATCAACATCGGGAAGAACCTTGATCTCACCAAGCCATCTATGATAGAATTCATCAGTATCTGTGGTCTCTGGGGTAGTGTAATCCAGTATAACAACTCGAGTGCATGCCCAAAGCCTCCGTGTCGCATCAGGTGTGTCAGGACCAAAGTCGTGGAAATGAGTCGAGCATAGAGATTGAGGGACCCGTTGTTGACACCCGTACTACTTGCATAAATGAGAAGAGGAATAGGAGGTGACGCCAAACAACCCCATCAACAAAACACTAGAATCATGGACGTCAGTAACCACGAATGGAATCTCCAACCAAGGGCTGAGCCAATGAATCTTAGAAGCTCGGCACGAGCCTAGAATCTCGACCCAAGCTCATTCACTCAGTGAACAATGGTCCTTCCTAGTGAAGCCTCTAGGACCATAATGCGAAGGGAAGTACCGAGCCTTCCCTAAGCGTGGATCAGCAGTCAACCGAAGCTTCTCCAACAGCCATACCTACATTAATTCTTTTGTTTAAACAAACAATGAAAATCACAAAAGAAAGTGGTAAGGAAAGAGAATTACCTCGAGCAAAGCAAAATGGTCTCCTGCTAAGTCTAGATTCACCGAAGCAGCGTCTAAGTGAACTAGACTCTCAGCCAAAGCTAAAGCCACAGAAGAAAGGCCTATGGAGAGTGGGTCAATGACCTGTAGCAAGCAGAAAGGGGTAATCGCTCCAACCCCACAAACGAACTCTGCTAAAAGAAGTACAGTCACCATCGAAGGCCACGCTAGATGAGTGCTGGGTGTAGTCTCACACCAACTAAGCATAGCTTCAACCCGGAAGCCACCAACATCAGAGGGAGTTGACAAAAAGCGCCCATTGGACTCTAGGTTCCATAAACCCTTCAGCTTATCTTCACCTCCAAATTGGAAAGAAGGAAATGTGAAGGAAAGTCTCGCGGGTGATATTAACATCGACTCCTTTGGAAGGGAGCCCCAGGATAGCATGAAACTCCTCGACCAAGGGGCAAAGCTCGAAGTCGGCAAAATGAAAAATATGAGTGGCAGGATCCCAGAACTTCAATGCAGCATGAATGAGGCCATATTCATAGGCCTGGAAGCAAGGTATTGAAGACCACGCAGACCAAAGCTCTCAATCCTTCACCAATCGGGTCACCGAACGGTGCGGAGAAAGACCCTAAGATGCTCGTTATTGGTCGACATCAAAGAGGAAAAGAGCTAAAGAAAATCCCTCAAGACTGATGTTGCCTACACACATTAACCATATACATTATCATTAACATTCATTGATACATATACAAGCAAGCATATTTGTAAAATAATACACCACATGTGAGGACGCATTGCCCCACGGCTAAAATCCCCTTTCCTTTCATAAATCAGAAGTTTTTTTAAGATTCTACAAAGTAGAGCTATCTAAAAAGCCTGGTTCATAAAAAAAGAGGAATCTAAAACTAAAGCTAAAAGTAAACTCCTAAGCATGCGCAGCCTATGCGTTATCTCCACCCACCAGATCTCGGGGCATCATGGTGGATATCTCAAAATCCTCAAGACCTAGTCTCTCAAAAACACCATCCGCTAAACTGGATACAGGAGGAGGTTGGGGAGCGGGAAGAAAACTGGTGTACCATTCTGGAGAGAGGAGCGGCCCAACATCTGGGTCATCAATAAGAGAATCGAGATCAAACGTAAGAGGCTGGTGAAGGCCCGAGGTGGAAGCCCGTGCTTCTGCTCGAGCCTGCTCTGTTGCAGCGTCTTGCCGTAACAACTATTGATACTCAGCCTCCAAACTCTGGTGACTGGCCTCCAAACTCTAGTATCGAGCCTCCAAACCTTGATAACGGGTTCCCAACTCCTGGTGACTAACCTCAAGGCCATGATAACGAGCATTTAGACCCTGATGGCTAATGTCTAGTGACTGGAAGCAACCATTGAGCTCTTGGTAGCGTTGCTCGAACTCCTCGCTCCTCGCTCCTTGCCACCATATCCTAAGTCATAAAACATGTAATGAAAATCATATCCATGTACGTAAAAACTTGATATTTCATGCATCGCATATGATAGGTCGAGAAAAACAATATACCCGTTTAATCCTATCCTGTGAAAGCATCAGGTCCCTCAGTGCAAAGGAATGTCAGACCACTCTATCCATCTCCTCACGTATGACCTACAAAAGGAAAGGAGTGAGTAAACAAATGTAAAGACATCCCTAAAGATCACTGGAGGTCTAAAACTCACTTGAGTAGTATCGGAAGGATCATAAGCCAATGTGTGGTAGCTCGGGGGAAGAGGCACCTACCGCGAGGTCCCCATGGAACCCATCAAGTAGAAAGTGGAGTCAAGGGGAATCGCGAATCTCCCGTCAACAACACTTGAGGAAGATGTGCTCGCCCCCCGGCCGCAGCATTCAAATCATACACGAGAACCCTCATCCGGAAAAATTCCTACAAAGATAGATAAACTATTAGAAACAGGATTAACATGGATAAAATAGTTAACACATTTCATACCCGGTATCCCACACCAGTGCCACTAGCACCCGCACCAGAACCACCATAAACTCTCTGACCCCTAACTCGAGTAGAGGGTCGCGCCTCCTTGGGCTGAGTCGGCCGGTGAAGTGGGAGCAGCCTCTCTCGAATGAAGGCCTCATAGTCACCATGCTGTCCTGAGAGCCTCACGCTATGCTCCTCGAAGGATAGCCGCCACTCCTTAGGATCAGTAATCACCAAGTGCTCCCAAAATAGTCCGATGGGAGGCGCAGGCGAAATGCGCCTATCAGACATTGGCTTAGTCTGCCAGAATTGGATACGCTTACCCAGGTACCATTCGTGGGTCTTAGGCTCCGCAAGGAATAAGCAATTGCGGTCCACATCTCGCCGGATCTCCTTTGCCATAAGATAACTCAGGAGACCCCTCCACGGATTATGTTCCACCTGAAAAGAAAGAACAACACAGTCAGAATAAATTTAAAGATAAAAAGGTGATCATATCCATCGAAACGAGATCCACCACCTGCTCAAGAGTCAATCCACAAAGATGTTGATAGTAATCAGTAGAACCCAAAACAACTCCCTCGAAAGATGAGCAGATCTGGGCCATACACGGAGCACCCTCTAGAGCATCGGCAAACTGCATGGTATGGAGGAACCGATAAAAGGAGGCCCATGCCTACAAAATAAAGGGGTTAATTAAGGTTAATCAATCAAAAAATGACATACACAAATCATAAAGTAAGCAAACAATACCTGAAGAAACATGGGGTAGCAACGCAGCGCCCATAAACGACCCCGAACAACCATGTCAAGGGCAAAATAAGTCTGCGCCAAGATCGCCCATGGCCAGCTAAGGCCACTAACTCCGTCCAAGTTTGCTAGCGGCTCAATCAACCCATAGTTGATCTCACTGTTCGAGACCGGGAAGAATGTTACACTCAATAAGGTGGAAAAAATGAACGGACGTACTGTGGAACCTTAGCCTCAGAAACAGACTGTCGGCCCGTGCAGTAATCAAATAACACACTGTAACTCAAGGCCCAGCCTTTGGGATCAACACCGAGCAGGTCTCTGATGTGATGACAAGCGGTGGGAGCCTTGAAGAACCACTCTAAGAAGGAGTCACACCGGATCACAGTTCCAGTTCAAGATAGACCTGTGATCGCCACGATATCGGAAGGAGTGATGGTAACCTCCCCGATTGGAAGATGGAAGGTGTGCAAAATGTCGCACCACCTTTGATCAAGCCTAACTGATGTCGCATATGGTAATAATGTAGGCTGTAAGGATCGGGCTAGAGAACAAAAATTGGTGGCCTCGATGGCATGAACAAGCTCGATGTGAGAAGAAGCGTGGCGATTCCATACTTAGATGGTAGAATACCCACCAAAAGGACGAAGTGTGGGGGATTGCAAAATAAATCAAATAATACTTTTTTTTAATTAAACGCAAAAAGCTAACAGAAAAACACCAAAAATATTTTCTTTCAATTTCTTTGGATCTTAAATCTTGATTGTTTTCAAAACACGTTTCTTAAAAAAGTCCTCAGATATTCTCAGATCGAAAACAAATTTAGAACCTGGTCTTATTATCTTTTGGACATATATTTTCTTCAAAGATTTTCGGATCAAAAAGACGTTTGGACTCCGAGCTTAAACTATTTTCCAATCTCTTTTTCATCTAAAAAATGTAATAAAAAAATACATATATATACATGAAAACAATATTTACATAGAGGAGCAATTGGGGCCCCGAGAGGCGCCGCTGGAAAAATCTGGCTAGCCCTCGGGGCTGCGCCAGGCATCTTTGGTGAGGGACCCGAAGGACCCTCGCTAGAGAGTCAGGCTAGGGCCTTAAAAGGCCCTCGCCAGAAAGTCTGGCGAGGGTCAGGCCCTCGCCAGATTTCCTTGGTCTCCGCCGGAATTTGTCTTTTTTTTAATTTTTTTAGACTAAAATTCCACGACATGGTTCAATGATCAGTTCCAATCCAGTTCCTAAGAAGGATAGAATCGCATTAAAAATGGTAAATAAAAATGTTTTTAGCGAATACCTCAATCCGGGAAAGGTGAGGCTGGGCTGGAAAATTAGGATCCAACGTCTCTATGGGGGAAGTAACTGTAAACCCCAGCATAGTGTCGCTCACTGCCAAACCGTATGCGGCATCAATATCGAAATAAAATACACCAAGATCATCAATAGGCTGAGCAGTAAGGCTAGAGGTGAAGCGGAGTGCCCTGCCTGCAACCTTCGACAACATGTTTGCTAGAGAGAAGGGAGAGCGAGAGCGTTTAGAGAGAGAGGAAGATTATGAAAAGTGAAGGAATAACGAAGGGGGAGCCCTATTTATAAAGAAAATAAGTGGGTCCCACCTATCTATTTTATTATTTTACATTGGGTGCCTCCTAACACTACGAAACGATGCACGAGATATCCCCAATATTCCTCAAACTCATTTAATTCATTTAGTCTTCAATGTTTTAATTTTTGATTGAAGGGGAAAAATGTTTTGCTACACATAAACTCAATCAAATAATTAAAACATTCATCATGAAATATTTATTAACATTATTTTTCTTGATTTGCCACAGAGAACAAGTCAACATCCTACTAAGGAAATTCAAGATCGCATTTGAAACAAATTTAAGCACCTATCTCCAATCGTTCCAAAAGGCACACGATAATTGCAGCCTAAGAAAAACAAATGCTGAAAATAACGAGGACACTGCAGAAAGAAACTGTAGACCTACCCACAAGGGGTACTAAGTACCTAAAGGATTTCAAAGAAAGAAACGGACAACCATACGAATACACAGTGCCAGAAAGGAAGGCCTATTTTATCACCAATTGGGAACAAGAAGTCACCAACGACACCTGTTAGGTATGCTCTATCCCCACACTCGTTTCATTTGATAATACTGGCTATTCGACCAGTGACGATCACACGAGGGGTAGCTGTGAGCATGGGATTTTATACCAGCTCGAGCGTTCAATGATGATGGCTTTTCAAGATTTTATCCTTGAATCACATAATTTTTGACTATCCAGATGTATCCGAATAGGAATCCTCCTCGTCTCTAAGATCAAAGGGGCGTTTTCAATAAAATTATTTAATTTTATTCAGAAATTAATAAAAAAATACAAACACATAAAAATAAAATTCAAAAACAAAAACCCAAGGGGGACTGAATCCCAGGCCTGAGGCAGGCCTCGCTAAAAAATGGACTTTGGCGAGGCGAGCCTTGCCAAAACACCTTGGCAAGGCAGGCCTCGCAGGGGTTTGGCTAGGTAGCCTCGCCAAACTTGGCGAGGCGGCCTCTCCAAAGACGCAGCGAGGAGCCTCACCGAACTTTTTTCCGGTGAGACCCTCGTAGGAAAAACTTACCTTTTTTGGATTTTTGGAATTTCTCCTATAAATAGTTGGGTTTTTTCGATAATCAGACCCGGAAAATTTTACAGAAAAATATAGCTTTTAGAACTACTTCAATTTCCAAGAACTAGACAAACATTTTTGGACTTTCACAATAATTTTTACCTAAACTAAAGGACGAGGGGGATTTTCAACGGCCGATCAGATATCTTCAAAGTGGATTCATTCCGTAAGGGTAAGCCTCTGAGTTCCTAGAACTGCAATTTCCATGCTTTTGGTGTTCTTCTTCTTCTTCTGATTTCATTCGTGAACCTAGGATTTTTATTTTATTCAAATGTTGTAATTCTTCTTCATCTATTTTTCTTTATTAAAAGGAGATGTATGTTAGAACACCCCCACGAAGGAAATAAAACATATTCCCGGATAACAGCCCTCACCAATTTACCATGCGAGCAATTCCACTAATTAAAATGAGCAACCAACGTGCTAATAAAATGAACTGTTTTATTTAAATAACAAACACATTATCACGATTGATTTATTTTACCACACGGGCCTCGCTAAATTCAAAATCGAACATATATGTGATATCCCCTGTGCTAACCTTTGTAGATGCAGGTAGATCAGGGTTAGATGTATGTTTAGGATTTTAATTTTCCTTTGGGGTATCGCAATTTCTTTTTTTTGGAAAATGTAATTAATAGGTTAGCAGGCGGTTGCGTCCCCCGATTTTTGGAAGCCTTATAATCTTTATTTGTTACATTTATTTTTCGCATTTACTTACTACTTTGTGGATGGTTTATTATTTTGCCTTGTGGATGGTTTATTATTTTTGTCATACGTGAATCAAGCATTTAAAATAAAAAAACGACCTAAGCACGATTGTGCATAATTAAGAGAATACGATTTTTTGTAGATGTAATATAATGTGATCCAATGAGAAATAAGAAACTTATCCGAAACCTGAATCTCTGCGTCTTGGTGGGCCGTCCCCCGAACGTTTAGCCTCATAAGACTCTAATTCCTAGAAAGAGCTAATCCAGGTGGTGACTCCACACTAAGAGATAGTGGATTCGGGTTCGAACCAATCTAAAATTGTTTTCGTCTTCTCTTTCAACCTTTTTCCCGGGTCCCTGACCCGATGCATTTCTTTTTCAAACACTGCTCCGTGTCACCCGCTCACTGTAGTGTACTTAAATAATCAACCATTTATATAATGATTAAATTATTTTGTTTTTTTGAAAATATAATATATGAAAAGGATATGTTTTTTTGTTAATTATTTATGTGATAATCAAACATTAATTTATATGTGGTATAAATTATGTAAATATATTTTTGTAATATAATTAATTAAATTATTTATGTAATGATTAACAGTAACCTTTTAACATATGTTGTAGATGGACAATAATGATGCTAACCTCACGTAATCCCGAGTATCTATTCAGTGAAAAAGAGCCAAGAGGAACTTGAGGAACGGTTCTCAAAAGTAAACTTATAATACACACACACACACATACATACATATACATATTGCTTTATGTTATTGTATTGCATAGAAAAATGCAATTTTTGGGTGTATTAACTTTATTACATTGTAAATCATAGTTTTATAAATCTAATTTTCAATTTCTTTGAATGATCAAATTATGTAATATATGGACATTCGAGTTCCTTTAATAACCAAGTTTGATCAATTGAAAGGATTCTAGATCTAATGAATTAACCTAGGAGATCATACTGAACATCATAGTTGATGTTGTAATAATTTTGGACAGTATTACTTAGTGTATAACTTAATTTCATTCCAATAAGATGTAAAATAGTTACATACGTTAAGTATATTGTGTGGTGGTGACAATATAAGTCATTGTCCTTTGTTTAACATCATTAATATGTGTTTGTTTGTTTGTATTTTTGAGTAACAGATTTAATGGAATGATTTGTTATTGAATAGTTTTGGAATTGTGTTTTATTATATTTAGATCTATGTGATTTATTTGTTTATTAAATTTATGTTTATTTATTTTCTTTATATTTGCTTTAAAATAGTTTTAAACAACATAATATATTTAAACATTTAATAAAACTTCTACGACTAATATGCACTATTTGAATCCCAAATAGTTTCAATAATAGTAGATAATAAATTTATCAAAGACTTATCATTAAATGACATTAGTCAAGTGAACTATTTAAAGACAATAGGTTCAAAGTGCATTTAAGGATATACCTTATAGTTAAAATAACTATACATACAATAGAACACCTAAAATTACTATTGTACGATGAATCGAACTGAATAAAATGCAAGTGTTTTCACTTGGTGGATGATGGGGTATTTATATCTTATTCGATACTAGGGTTGATGCTTACAATTTTTTTTATATAGTTTGTATACTAGTCAATAGTAATTAACATATAATTGCTCATATAATTGACTTAAATCATTGTATACGTGTTTAATCTCACCATTTTTATTGAAGATTATCAGTATTAGCTTCTGCTACGAATATATATATAGCAGACTTAGATTCTTAACGATGTTTTTAAGGTTATTTGGAGATTGAAGTTTGAGTTTATGTTGGAGGAATAAAGAGTCCTCGTATACTTTGAGCATTGTTGTGTATGAGTTCAAAGAGAGCGGCACAAACCAACTTAGGCATGAAAAGAATATGTATCATTCACGGGAGAGGAAGAATTCAATGACCTGTATCATTTTGTCTTGTGTTATAAGTGATGTAATTGTTGTAATTCATGTAAGAGTGACATTTTCAAGTTTAGTCATTAAATTGAAAGAATTTCTAACTAGTGACCGGTTCTTCACTTAGAGTGAGAGCATATACAATGCACTTAACCCATTCTTATAGAATTAGTTCATTTAATGTAGTTACAAGTTTCTTGGAAATGGTAGAATTTGTTAATCTGATTTCAAAGATTCTTACTAAATGCATTTGACATGAGGAAAGTCTTAAGAAGATAGTTCTTAAGACAACATATATTAACTTATATTATAATATCTAAAAAGGGAAGAAGGATAATGCAAATGGGTCTGAACTATTTGAACATATATTTAATAGGTCTAAAGGCAATAAATAGTAAAATCATAAACGTGATATGTCAAATTGCCACTATAGAGGCATTGTGCAATAAAGCACCAAGCCTAACCTACTACACATAATATATTCTAAAATGAATTATATTGTACTATGCTCAATATTTTTGATGGAATCTTATCCTTTGTGGATCATTGATTCAAGTGCAACATGTGATATGAGCACAAACCACAGTATCTTTGTGTACCTTTGACAAGCAATATGAGATATGTTGAAATTTATATCAATATCAAAATCAATTGATGTTCTAAAGATTGACACATGTAGACTATATTTGCAATGAGTAAAAAATCCAATAGCTACATGATGCGTTGTATTCTCATATTATTTGTCAAATGTGATATGGTTTAATGAATAGTAGGTTCATCTTTGAATTTTTCCAATGATTAAGTTTTCTCATTCCTGAACTGTAGATATATGAGTCTAGTTCTTAAACAAATGGTTTTATTGTAATGAATGTGCATTATAAATTATCAAGAGGATAATGTTTGTTTTCCACATACTAACTATTCTTTTAGAAGAATGTGTTAGTATATCACATAGTCGATTATTTCACATAAGCTAAGAAGAATATGTCATCTAGGCTTAATGTGATGGGTAATTTATAACGATTAAATTATCACCATGTGATGAGTTTCATTTTGTTGGTCCTAAACAACTTAATATAATAGCAGAGGGGGGATGAATGCGATTCTTGGTTTTTTTTAAGATTTACAAAATTCTTTTATCAAGCTCAAGTTTTAGATGTGCATTGAGTGAAAATACGTTCTGCTGAGTCTAAAAACTATAAACTACTCAACTTTGCTGATATAGTTTATCTTCCATCGCTACTGAGTACTTTACTTAGCTCGGATTGGTTTCACAAGAAAATACTTATATAAATGAGAGAATGATGGATGAACAAGCACAGTAAAGATGAGCGAATAAGGTTAGAATGATTACACTTGAGATTTATCCTAGTTCAGCCCCTAACCTACCTCCAGTCCCCGAATTCCTTTCCGAGCTTTAATCCACCATTGTTTCTTTCCATCCTTAGGCAGAGAAGCCTTTACAGCGGGTAGAAGAGATTACAGAAAGTACCCTCTTATCTAACTACCTCTCAAACATAGTTTAGGTACCCTTCCTAAACGGTGACTCAAATTTCTTAACAAAAATACGAACTAAGGATTTCAACTTATAAAAGCGTTGAATCGTTTTACAATGTTAACCTTAAATGTTATCTATCTATTACAAACAAATATGATGATTTGTGTTTGCTTGAATTCTTGATTTGGAATTTCTAAAGGCTGTGATTGATTGAACAAAGTTTCAGCTCTTTAAGAAATTCAAGGTGATTCACCAAGTTTGAACATTTACTTTAGTCTTCTATTTATAGTTGAAGGTCTTGGAAGTAGCCATTGCAAACTTCTCGTCATGACAGCTTTCTCACATATCTGATCTTTCAAATTTGCCCGTTTGAAACAAATTCCAAGATGTTTAGAGATAGAGATTTTGAATGTTGAGGTGCGAAATTAATCTGTTAATCCAAAGCGTAAAAAGCTCATCTATCTTCAAGAAATCTAGTCTGATAGAGAGCCGTGTGAGTTGCAACATGGATTTCTATGAATGTTTAACTTTGCTGACGTTGCAAATTTGCGTGGAGACACTAAGAAACGGCGCATGTCAGAGGATTTCTTTTATCTTGGACTTTAGTGAGGAATCTCCAACATTCCGTACTAATAAATTTCAAATGTGAGGACCACTTGAATACATTTCAGATGTGAGCACAGCTAAGTCTATATCTTATAAACTATGTAATACTAAGCTTAACTCAGTTTTTCTTACTCTAAGCCGTAACTTTATTAATCACTCAGTAAACTGAGTTGTTTTCCCTTAAATAGACTCAAGTAAACTTCATTAATTAAAAGTATACTTAGTACTCAATTAATTTCACCATCCCAGACAGTTTGTTATTTTTAAAATGTTTTAAGTACTATGAAGTACTATTAACTTGGGTTCAACACATTTAAAGGAAATTAAACTTGTAAACAATTCCAAAAGGAATTACATTTAAAATCAATTGCAACTTATTCATTCTAATCTATGTGATTCAATAAATGTGAGGGTAAGGCATAAGCCTAATTTTTCATCACATTAAATGATGTTCATACTTATTATGACATCATCTACTTGAATTCTCATAAATTTGAAAATTCTAGTTATCAAAATATTTATGAATCTAGTTATAAATCAATTAGATTTGATTGTAAAGTATTAGACCTAATGTGGTAAAAAATACTTTTCAGTTAAGTATATCGACTAAACTAAGTACCTCTAAAGTCTATCTCTTCTAACCTATATGTGACATGGAATGGAAGTATATCTAAGTTATCTTGGTTATGACATTAGGGTTGTATCACTTACTCCCACTCTACCTTAAAAAATTTTGGGAAATTGGGTCCAAGATATATATGGAACGTCTTTTAAGATACTCTAACATATCAAAAGGACATGTTTTTGTGGGGGAGAATGCAGATTGATCTGTAAAAATTTGAATAATGAAATATTAATTTCTTAGAAATGAATTTTATAGATTAGGTGTATTAGGCAAAAAATATGTCCTTTTACTAAGACTCTTGAACTTAATATTTTGGATATATCTTTAAGTGGGAGTAATTTAAATGCATTAGTTCATTATAGTTGAACCCAAGTTAATAGAACTTCACAATACTTAGGTTTTGGAGATAACAAATTACTTAGGATAGTGAAATTAATTAGGTACTAAGTTGACTCTTAATTAAGTAAGTTTTTCTTGAGTTTGTTTTGAGGTAAACAACTCAGTTTCATGATCACTTAGTTAAGTTATGGCTTAGAGTAACAAAAACTGAGTAACTTTTAATACATTGTTTATGCGATATAACTCAATGTAAGTTGAGTGGTTTTTACTTAGTTTAATGAGCAAAAATTGAGTAACTCTTGCAATGCTGACCTGTATAACACCTGTACGTTTAACCATTTCTATGAAGATATAATCTTCTCTTTAGATGCTTTTCATGTATTAGCACTAAAAAAGGGAAAATTGTATAGTCCTCACTACCAAAAGGTGTTAGTATGGAATGTTGAGATTATCTCACTAGAATCCAAATAAAAAGGTATCTTCTTTCATTCATCATTCTCTAGTGTCGTCGCACAAAAATGCAACATCAACAAAAGCGTCCAACTCCATTCTACCACGTTGCATCTCATGCACCTCTCTCAACAAAATTTCTTGAAGATATATGAGTCATTAGCGAGATAAAGATTAACAAATTAATCTTACACTTCAACGTTCAAAATCATTGTCTCTAAATTGTTGGTTAATTTAAGGTAGTTGGTGAACATGCAAACTTGCACGATGGAATTTCAAAACTTAAGATTAACCCTAAAGGATCTACTAAGCATGACATGATTGACATAATCTCAGTTGAATGTTACATAGATGCTTATAGGTTTATAATAGATGCTTGACTTCCCCTTTGTTGCTACGATCCCTTAGAACAATCGAAAAGCACTCTGTTAGCACAAGCCTCTAGACTAGGATCACCTCTATGACTAGTCCACACAGATACCACCAACCAAAACCTCACTTAGAGGGAGAGCTTGTTAGTTAACAAGCAACTACTAGACCGCTCGTAAACTAACCTGAAAATATAACTAAGAAGGCTCTTTCAAAAATAGTAATAATCATTCATAAGAATTCTTGCAAAAGCGGAGAAACTCGTGGAGGATCTCGTGAAAAACTCATGAAGAAAAGGAGTCAAAACTCAGAAGCAGAATAAGCTAAAGTGAGAAATCAAGGAGGGGGAAGGGGGCTATTTATATCCCAAGGGGAGAAAAAATGCTCCCCCTTTTCACAATTCCCATACGCGGGCTGCGCTAGCCCGCATGATGCTCTGCGAGAAACTCACGAAGCAAAGTGCCATGCAAGGCAAGCCCCGTGTGCTTGCCTTTCCTAAAGGGACTCCACGAGCGTTACTCTCGTAATGCTCGAGAGGCCTGCTTGTAAGCTTTCCCATAAGCATTGCCAAGTAGCATTTGTAGGCCTGCAAGCGCTTCTAGCGCTCACCGGGGGTTTGCCTTGTGAGCCCTTGCCAAATATCTCGTATGAGTTTGACTCGCCCTTTTATTCTTGGTATAGACCCTATCTATAAGTTCTTTATTCTATCCTATGTAGGCCCAATGTGTGACCTCATAAGATCCTGAAGTATAGAGCCGCTAGAGGTTAAACTAAACTCGGCTTCCCATCCGGGAACCTTTATGCTCTGTATTCCAGACCGATATAAAATTCGATAACTCTAGACAATCAAATGGGCTTTCTAGTAAAGGCATATGATCCCTTGATACTTGGAATGTCACATGCCTTTTATTTGATCCAAATATGCAATAGTAACTAGTACAATACACTCCTTACATCATGTTAAATACCATCCATGTTATTAAGCGCGGATTAATTGTTAGCTCATGTAATAGTAGTAGCTATCTTGGAATCAGATTTGTTCACGAAGAATACCATTCGCCTTTATGTATTGAGATTAACTAGAAACCCATTCTATCAATCTCATACTTTGATAAGAGGTTTATGAGTGTGTCACTTCAATAAGAGGCCTGAAGGTACAACTCCTATTATATCACTATATCAGGAGCAATGGATCCCATCTTGATTACTCAGCTTACCAATGAACGATCATCATTATACCTGTAATCACCCATATCATCCTGATCACCAGGGTATGAATAAGTATGACCCAAAGTATAGCAATCCTACCCAAGGTAACCAGTATCTTAGGTTTGAGGATACTCATACTGCTACTGCAATAAGACATGTAACCAATACATGGATATAGTTATTTTCAAGTGTTTGTCTTATAGTAGTCTCTAATGTATTACATGAATACATTCACGTGTTAAATTAAATTAACACCTTCAGCTCGTGAGATTGGTTGTTGGGATCAAATCCAAGGAGTAAGCTTATACATCGTAATCTGTCCGCTTCATTGATGTTTAGTCTTAATGAAACAATGATTAGGTATATTTAGACTTTTCATAGTAACATGTGTGTGTAGTTCTCACACCAAATAGCTCCCACCATGTCCTCGCACTTTCACGCTATGAAATAGTTACAGACTTTGTCTTATTATATTAACAAATATATACACATACTTAATAGCATATATAATACCAGCGAGACATAATTTATAAAGAATCATTGATATATAACAAAGCTACCTTATTATTGATAAGTAATAATTTGAAATGATTTATACATTAGTGACTAATAAAGATATATATCCCTAATTACCTAAATGGAATACATCATGTCTAGCATTAATGTCTCCAAATCTATTTCAACTGGGCAGATTTCAAAGTTGTGAAGTGAAGAGATTTCGAAGAGAAGTCAAGATGAGAAGTTTAAAATGGCTAATTTCAATCTTCTACAACTATAAATAGAGCCTGGAGTAGACATTTACAATTTAGTGAATCACCTTGAAATCTAAGAGCTGAAATTCAGCTAAAGAAATCATAGCATTCGAAATTCCAACTCAAGCAATCCAAAGCAAACATCCATTTCAAATTTGTTTGAAGAGAGAATCTAGATTGGTTGAGAAATTAGCTAAGCTATTCATCTATAAAGGATTAAACATTCTACAAGTTGAAATCCTCTATTCATTTATTATTTATTCAAAAATCTATGTGAGTTAGTTTGGGAAGGGTACCCAAATTGAGTTGAGAGGTAGTTAGTAAGATAGGTACTTACTGTAATTTTGTCAATCCGTTGTCAAAGGATACTCCACCTATTTAATGGAAATAAACACTAATGGATTAGAGCTCGAAGAAGGAATCTAGGGACTATAGGTAGGCTAGGGGCCAAACCAGGATTAATTGAGGTGTTTTCCTTGCTTAACTCTTTATTATTTCTTTAACAGTGTTTGTGCTCATACATCATATTTTTCTTGGTTTAATTTTCTTGAAAACCAACCTGAGCTATGTAAGTTTCTTTTAGCACAGTTTTCAAACAAACTAAGTTAGCTCAAGCTGAGTAGTTTGTATTTTTAGCCTTAAAGTTGCACTCAGCACAATATACTCAACACACATTAAAATAACTAGGTGATTGATTTTTAATCATAAAAGAACAAGTTATTCTACTTTCACCCCTCTGCAGATTACTTAAGCTAACACGGACTAGCATGTGATATCAGAGCAATTACTCACTTAATAATTAATACTCTCGAGTATAATGATCCGATGGCTTATAATAATCCTTCCTACATTTCCTGTCATGAAAGACGACACCCCTTAAAGAAGGAAAGTCTGTTACCAGGCCCCACTCTTTAATGGCTAACATTATACGTTTTGGAAAAATAGAATGAAAAACTTTATCCAACCGCAAAGCATACAAGCATGTCTAGAAATTGAGTTAGGAACCCAAATTCCTACCATAAGAATTGGGAACATGTTCTTGTTGACCCAGAAGATTATGATGATGTTGACCAAAAGCTCCTCTAGGAGAATGCATCAGCAATCAACTACTTACATTATGCGTTAGACTTGTATGAGTTTAATAGGGTTTCATGGTGCGAGAAAACAATGAAGATTTGGAGGAAGTTGGAAGTCACCTACGAGGGGACTGACAAAGTGAAAGAGTCCAAGATCAACTTGATGATTCGAGAGTACGAGCTATTCCAAATGGGCGCTAATGAAGGTATTAAATCCATGATTACCAAGTTCATTAACATCATTAATGAACTCAAGGGACTAGGCAAGGACTTCACCAAAGAAGAGATAGTGAAGAAGATCTTGAGAATTCTCAGCAAGGAGTGGAAGGCAAAGAAGAGCGTAATTAAGGAAGCTCATGATCTAAAGACCTATAGATATGATGAGCTTATAGGAACCTTGCTGATTAAGGAGATTTCCCTAAGGAAATATGATGAGGACTCTAAGAAAAGCAAGGGAAAGGAAAAAGAGAGCAAAGCAATTATTCTCAAGGCCGACTCATCCGATGAAAGTACATAAGAGGATTGGAATGAGCAAATGGCACTATTAACAAGAAGATTCAAGAGTTTCATAAAGAAAGATGGGAAATTCAACAAGAAGTTCCCAACAAGAAGAAGCCAACTTGGCACAAAAGAGAAGCTAAGAAAGGACAAAAGAAGGAATACAACAAAGACATCAAGTGCTTTGGCTATGGAGAGAAGAGTCACATCCAATTATCCTATCCTAAATCCAAAAATGACAGATTCAAGAAAAACTTTGGGTGGAAAAAAGAGGCACTTGTCGCCACATAGAGAGACTCTAAAAATCTAAATCATATGATGAAGAAGCAATTGATTCAGCCAACTACTTGATCGCAATTGATAGAGATAAGGGCGAGTTCTCAGCATCTACCTTAAATGGAAATCATTCCACTATTGACTCAAATACTAAGAGAAACAAAGGGAAGAGCACTCAAGTTAAGGTATATTCTGAAATTCCTTTGTCAATTGAAGAGTTCGCCAGGATACTCTTTGATGTTATGAAACTGACGAATCGGTCAAGGAAGAACATTAAAGAGCTAGTGAGGAGAACTGAGGATCTGGAAGACACTATTTCTTCCTTATCCCTTGATATTCACTTTCTTCAAGAAAAAGTTGAGTATAATGAGGGGATAACAATAAGCTCACTAAGTAATTAGATGAGTTGACTACTGAGTTAATAGCTTTGAAGAAAGTAAGGGTTTCTCCTTTAGCCAACAGTTCAACTTTGAGTAACCAAACTTGCAACTTTAAAAAGGAGAAGAAATCTTCTCCAAAGAGGAAAGTGAGCCAGCCTAAACCAAAAGTGTCGTTTGACTTTAATGGGAAGGTTAAACATGCGACTATGTTATGCAGGCATAAAAATGGTTATTATGATGAGTATGACTAGAGTAATATAAGCACTGCTAACAAAGGAGGATCCAGCTTAAAAACATGGGTACCTAAAAAGATGTAACTACTTTGCAAGTGAGCCTAGGATCCGTTGACGATAATGGAATGTGGTGTTTGGATGGTGAATGCTCGAGGCATATGATAGGAGATGGAAATCAATTAATCTCATTAGAGCGTAAAAGAAATACGAGTGTTAGATTTAGAGATAACAAAAAAGGCAAGATTGTTGGATGCGGCACATTGGGTGTTTCTCTTTTAATGGAAGTAGTATCCCTAGTCAAAGGACTTAAGTTTAACTTGCTTAACATAGCTCAGCTCTATGACAAAGGCTAAAATGTTACATTTGACTTATCCAGTTGCTTTGTTATTGATTGTAAGACTAATTCTACTATACTCTTTGCTCTTAGAATTAATAATGTATATATGATTGATTTATCCCTTGGCTCCACTAACGTTTATCTCATATCTAAGGAGGATAGTTCATGGCTTTGGCATAGAAGGTTGGGTTATATAAATATAAACATTTTGTCTAAATTAGCCAAAAAGAAATTAGGTATAGGTTTACCCAGTATTATCTTCAATAAAAGATAGGCTTTGATTAGCTTGTCAACTTGGTAAGCAAGCTAGAAAGTCATTTAGATCAATTAACAATGTAGTAACTAAGAGACCGTTGGAGCTCCTACACCCTGACCTTTTCAACCCGGTTCAACCTATGAGCATGGGCGAAAAGAGATTTTTCTTGGTGGTTGTGGATGACTTCATGAGATTCATATGGGTAGTCTTGTTGAGTATCAAAGATGAAACCTTTGAGTCTTTTATCAAACTCGTTAATCGGATAATGAATGAATTAGGAATTAAAATATGTAGAATCTAGAATGATCATGGATGTGAATTCGAGAACTTCCATTTTAAAGAGTTCTATTTAGTGCATGGTATTGACCACACCTTTTCTACAGCTTACATGCCTCTAAAACTGGGGTTGTGGAAAGGAAGAACGGAAACATAGTTGAGATGGCTCGATTTACGATGAGTGATAACAATCTACCAAAGTACTTTTAGAGAGAAGCTATTAACATAGCCAGATCCTTAATCGGGTCCTAATTCACTCAACTTTGGAAAAAACACCTTATGAGATTTAGTGAGGGTGAAAGTCTAAGATTGGTCATCTTAGATCATTTGGCTGTATATGTTTCATTTTGAAAAAAGAGCAGCTATGTAAGTTTGATCTAAAGGTTGATGAAGGCCTTTTTGGGTTACTCAACTAACAGTAGGGCATGTAGAATATATGTCAAGATAACTGGTCTTTTGGAAGAGTCTATGCATGTAGATTTTGATGAAACTAACAATGCAAATAGACGTTCCTTTGATGATTACGAAGAAGGTATAATTTAACCAGAAAATCAAGCTCAGCCTTAACAATCCAATGTAGAGACTCCTATTGTAGATCCGAGTCATCCAAGAGAGATTAAAACTCATCGTAATCAACCAATCGAGAGCTTTGTTGATGATGTTCATAATCCAATCATGATGTAAAGTCAGCTCAGCATGATGATGAGCCATCCAACTTTCTTCTCATTGATCGAACACAAGAAGTTTGAAGACTCAAAAAGAGATAACTACTGGATGATTACGATACAAGAGGAGCTAGAACAGTTCAAGCATAATGATTTTTGGGATCTAGTTCAGAAGAACAAAGTAAAATTAATCATCGGTACCAAATGAGTTTTCAATAACAAGCTTGATGAAGATGGCATTATCTTCAGAAACAAGGCAAAGCTTGTTGCTAAGGCTACAATTAACAAGAGGGGATCAATTACAATGAGTCCTATTCTCCAATAGCCTGACTTGAAGCAATTAGAATCATTTGCACTTTTGCATCTGATATGAATTTCAAATTATTTCAAATGGATGTCAAGAGTGATTTCCTAAATGGCTTTATCTAAGAGAAATTTTATGTGTGCTAGCCTCCTGGCATTGAAGATGTGAAGAATCCAAAGCATGTCTACAAGTTGAAGAAAGCTCTATATGGATTGAAGAAAGCGCCCTGTTCTTGGTATGAGAGGCTGACCAATATTCTACTAAACAAAGGCTATGAAAGAGGTAAATCAGATACAACTCCGTTCATTAAGAAATAGAAAGAAGAAGTGTTGCTTATCCAAATATATGTTGATGATATCGTATTTGGAACAACTGATGAGAGGCTTTGCAAAGAGTTCAACAAGCCAATGAAAAGCAAGTTTGAAATGACAATGATGGGAGAGCTCAGCTTTTTCCTAGGATTGCAAATCAAGCAAAGCGAAGACAAAATCTTCATTAACCAAGCTAAGTATGCCAAAGAAGTCTTGAAGAAGTTTGGCATGGAGCATTGCCAATGTCCACTTCCATTGTCATTAACACTATCTTGAGCAAGGATGATGCTGGTAATCTAGTAGATAGTAAGGTTTACAAAGGTATTATAGACTCACTTCTTTACTTAATTGCTAGTAGGCTTGATATTCAATACTCTGAATGTTATTACGCATTATATCAAGCTGACCCGTAAGAATCTCTCTTATTGTTAAGAGAATTCTTCGGTATTTGCAAGGTTCTATTAATTTAGGTTTGTGGTATCTAAACAACTCAGACTTTACTCCAATAGGATACAAAGATGCAGATTATGGAAGGGACAAGTTCGATAGGAAAACACCAAAAGAGGATGCCATTTCCTTAGAAAATGTCTTGTCTCTTAGTACAATAAGAAGAAAACTTCTATTGCACTGGGTATTGAAGAAGCTGAGTATATGGCAGTACGAAGTTGTGTAGCACAACTTCTATGGATCAAGTAATAATTGAAAGATTATGGTATAAAGTCTAATTGCCTCAAAGTTATGTGTGATAACAAGAGTGTAATTGACCTATCCAAGAATCCAGTTTAACATGGAAGGATGAAGCATGTCAATATTAAACATCACTTCATAAAGAATTATGTGCTTAGAGGAGATGTAAAATTGGAGTATGTTCCTTCATAGGAGTAGTGACCTGACATTTTCACATAGCCGTTAGCAAAGGAGAAATTCAAAACTCTTAGAGAGCAGAATAGCATTGCAAATCCAATTTGATGAATATCTTAGAATTTTGACTAAGTGTCAAAAGTAAAATCAAAGTTGCGTTGAGCCAAATGAGGTAACATGTATTTTCTTTGTCTATTTTAACACTGTTAGTTTAATTTTCATGGTTCAGAATTAAAAGCCATTTTATTGAAGGGGTTTTGAATTGTAATCGTTAAAGCTAAAACTATAGGGTTTCATTAAGGTGTTTTAAACTCATTTACCATCTCACCATTCAATTCTATACTAGCTTATGGAAAGGACATGTGGTATGTTGTAGGTACCTTGTCTATTATAAATGAGGGACGGTTGCTGGAGAGAGAAGGTGCTTGCATTTTAATCTTAAGAGTTTTTCTTCTTAAAAATACCAAATCCTTTCTACTTAAATCCTGTAACTACAATGGTGTCTTCCCAACAATCTAACCAAGAACGAGAGATTGCAGAGAATTAGTACTTCCTAAAGGACAAATCCTAGAGAAACATGTTCATAAATGTTGTTGCAACATAGAAAAGATCATCCTTCCACAAGGTACAATTCTTACTCAAGTAGAGTGGGGAAATGATGAAAGAGAATATGGTCCAGTCTATGAAGTGGACTATGGTGGAATTCTAAAAAATGGAACGCTACGAAGAGTGATCAAGTAGTAGAATTTGAGCAATTTTCTCATCCTTGATGGCCCAACCATTAAGGACATAATGAAGAGCTTCTGTAACAACCTCTACACCATTAAAGCATTCCAAGATATCCTTGCTACTAAAATTAGAGAAAAATCTTATTTGGTGTCTGGAAGGTTGATAGGAAGCATTCTCCATATGCCATTGAAGGGCAATGTGCTAAGGAAGAACAAAGATGAAGAGGCTTTGATGTCCCGAAAGATTGGAAACTTCTCGCGGACTATGGACTTGGAGAAATTAAGGCCTCTGGCTTAACATGGAGGGAAAGAACTTGCCATGAGCTCTTGACCAAAGTGTTATTGCCTAAAATTGGGTCCCTTACAAGTTTCACTAAGTTTGGGAAGTGCATTGTCTACCATATGGTGACTAGAAAACATCTTAATTGGCCAATGCTCATTCTTCATCATCTCACAAAGGTAACGATGATATTTCACTATGGTTATCGCATCACAGCCATAGAGAAAGCCCTCAGAATCAATGTTGAAGGGTATGAAAGGGAAAGAGGAGATTATTTGCAACCATTGAAGAAGACTTTTTCCTTCAAGCATTATAAGGAGCTTAAGTTCTCACAGATTCATTCTAAGTATACCAATGCCTAAGATATTAAATTGAAGAAGGCCGAGATGGAGCCTACTATATTTCCAAAAGATGTATTGAAGGAAGATGAAGACTCTAGAATGAATAATTTTGAAGAGTCTAGTGAAGGGACTGAAGATGAGCTCCCTTAAAGGGCTGAACTATTAAAGGGAAAGACCACTGTTAGCCTAAGAGCTAAGGTGGCTACACCAAATAAGAGAGCAATCCTAGAAAAATGAAAGGCAGTAGCTGTGCCTACCAAAGCATATCCTAAGAATAAGATAAAGTTAATAACCAAGGTGAAAAGGGAAGCTGAGGTAAAGGGGAATCTGGCTGCAGAAGAAGTAGAAGCTACTAAATTTACTCTTCCTCCTCCACTTCCAGAATTTATAGAGAAAGTTCAAAAGATGTCAGCAGAACTCTCTCAAGGCTTAAGGGAGAGGAAAAGGATATTTGAGGCCACTCATCCTGAATAAGAGACCACTTCTCAATAAGAGTTGAAGAAGAATAAGAAGGACAAAGATATAATAAGTCATGGTGCTACTTAGCAAGTTCACCAGGCAATGAAGAAGCTTAAAAGGGTCTAAAATTAAAGGACTACCTCAACCAGGCCAAAGAGGTCTCTATAGATTGTAGAGAGTGATGATGAAGCTGAGGAAATTAGCTAGGAAGCTTTTAAGAAATCAATGCTTCCTAAAAAATCTACCAAGTCACCATTCCACTCTCAACAAGCTGAGTTACTTGAGGTTGTTTTATCCTTAGATCAAATATCTAACCCCCAAGTATCAGAAAATCCTTCCCCCGATTCTAATGTAAATCTTTCACCAATTTCTTCTATGAATCCTACTTTACCTCTACTTTACCTGTAAATCCAACTCCTATAAATCCAACTCCTACTTTAACTCTAAATTCCCCTAATAAAAGACCAACCCTTCTTCACCACCTTTACAAATTACCACAACATTCATTCATTCTCCATCAAAATCTATTCCATTTGAAAATGTAAATAAAACCACAGTTTCCTCATCTCTGCAAAATCCTAATGTACAAATCGACTAAACTCCACCATCTACCAATTCTACACCTAAAATTTCTTTGAATCCAACTCTTACCCCCTCAATCCCTTTGATTAGGGAAGTCTCTCATACTAAAGCTCAAGAGAGAACAACATATGTAAGTGATGCCAAGGAAAATTTTATAATCGAGGAAGCACCACTTACCAACAATAAGAGGACTCGGATGATATATCTATCTTAGCTAAGATTAGAGATCTTGCAAGGGTTAAATAACCTGCTCTCATAGGCAATGCTGAGTTAGATGTGATAATTAGCCAAGTGTTATTAGCACAAGAATTGACAGAATCTTTAAAGAAGAAGAAGGCCCACTCTATCAAAATTCGATAAGCATTAAAGCATTCCTTCTGAATCAGTCTATCATGAAGAATTTGAGAAGATTTAAGGAATCTTGTTTACCATTTGTAATCATATGGACAAGGAGAGTACAAAGAGCCTAGTGGATAAGATGACGCTAATTCTCAATAGTTTTACCAACTCTGCAACACATATGAAAGCTTTTATCTCATTTATTCTTACACAAATGTCATAGCCAATGTCGTGGTAGGAATGTGAGGATTAGCATTGATTCCACTATAATACAACTCAACGACATCAATGAGGTGATGTTCGCAAGTTTTTGACTTTAATAACTCCTAAGATTTTTTATTTAATAATGAAGCCAAAAACCTTGTCTCCCACTTTCTTACCGATAAGATATAAGTTCAAAATACGAATAGGTGTTGTCAGTACCGCTTATCTAAATAGAAAAATGGTGACCACTACAAGTATACAATTACGATGTAGTTTTAACCTATAGGGAAGGACAAGCTTTAAAGATCAACAAGAAAAATGGACTAAAGAAAATAAAATATTTTTGGATTTTAGTTGGGAGGATTAGAATAAAGAATGGAAAGATATATGTATGGAAGACTAGAGATTCTAAATATATAGATTTTTCCTACAAAATAAGTATAGCAAAGAAACTATGCAAGTTCAACAAAGTTATTACGTTCACTAGAATAATTTAACATAATCAATTCTAGACACTCAGAT
>CATIWQ010303180.1:0-10948 GCA_949673415.1 Euphorbia schlechtendalii
CTTTCTTTGCCACTAGATGTTCTTGCTTTTTTCTATAAAAATGTTTGGTGATTTCTTATGCACTATTTTGGTGATTTCTTTCTTTCATACAATGCAATTCAAGAAATGTATGCATCTAGTGCACAAAGTGAAAGTGTAGAATAAATTAATAAGGGTGATGTATCGCATGGAGCTTCTTGGCTTGTTGGTAGGCATGCAATGCCAAAAAGAGCAAGGGGAAAATCTGTTGAAACAATTTCTATGTTGGATGAGATAAAAATACAATTAAGGACCGAAATGGAGGAAGAGATTGAGGACAAAATGAACCAAAAGATGGAGGAGAAAATGAACGAAAAGATGGCGTGGTTTGTTAGAAAGTTGGTACAAGACAATCCATCTTTAAATCTCAATTTGGATGCCTTTAAATGTTGAAGTGAGAATGATAATGTCTCATACAAAGAGAGACAAGACTAGTAGTTTGTGAATGTGAATGTTATGATAATACTTTTTGGATATCACTAGTTCTTTCAACTAGTACTTTATGGGTGTTATAATTAGTACTTGTTGGATGTTACTAGTCTTTGTTATTGAATTATGAAACATGAATGTTATTTTATGAATTATATTTTTATTTAATATGATTGTAATGGTATGATATATACAAATGCATACACGTGTAGAATAAAGTGTAGCATGTTGGCTAATCATTAAAAGTGTTGATAAAACAAAAAAGTGAACAATTTGAATATGTTGTTATTTATAAGAAAAAATGTTGGTTAAAAGAAAAAATGTTTTAATGAAAAGTGTTGGCATTTATAGCAAAAGTGTCACCATATTAAGTGAAAGTGTTATTTCCATATGCATTTACCAACACCTAAAAAATGTCAGTAAAAGACAATCAAATGTTACTATAGAGTTTTATACCAACACATTTTATCATGTAGTTAAAAATGACCAAAAGTGTCGGTATAGGGAGCGATAGCCAAATTACACTTCCCAACTTCTTTTTTTGGAAAAAGTGTAGGCATTGCTCCTAAGCTAAGACATTTTTGCTTTTACACGACACTTTTCCGATGTTGGAAGATCTAATATATGGTGTAGCGCCATTTGATTGTCTAGAGTTTTTGGGTTCCATATTGGTTCGGAAATTTTAGCTTAAAGGTTCCAATATGTGAAGTCAAGTTTAGGTTAACCTCTAGTGGCTCTATTCTTTGGGATCCTATGACGTCAGACACTTTGGGTCTTTACCAGACTAGGTAAAGAACCTATATACTTGGTCTAAGTTGAGAATATTAAGGATGTCGAAATCTTCAGATTAATTATTAATTGGTTGGAAAAAATTTATAATTAAAAGGATTCAAACACGGGTTGTTCAGAGTGGGGCCTACGTTGCTACCTCCCGAGCTAAAAAAGCTCACAGGTCGCAAGCGCAGGCTAGGCCCGTGTGCGCTAGTGGGCAGCAACCCCCAAGCGTTGCCTTTGGTAGTGCTTGTGTGGGCCTACTGTGCAGACCTGCAAGTGTCCCACAAGCTCAGCTTGTCAGCAAGGCAAGCCCATTAGGGCTTGCCTTGCAAGCCATCGCATAGCCCTCATAAGCTCGCTGTGAGCTTGGGTCGACCAGCGTGGAGTCGAAGCTCTATGCACTGACCCGCCGGTGGGATGGGATTTTTCCCATCCCACATTGCTAATTGAGGAGAGTTTTGAACTCCCCTCCCACTACAAATAGTGGTTCCCATTCCCCTTTTTCAAATACTTCATCTCAGCCTTTTTCTCTAAGTTCGACATCTTTTCTTCACTAGATTTTGCAAGATCCTCCATGAGTTTCTCCAAGCGATGAAAAATTCTTTAAAAGGCTCTTTCTATTTTTAAGTGAGCCTTCTTAGTTAATATTTTCAAGTTGGTCTTCGAGCATTCTAGTAATTACTGTAAACTAATGGGTTCTACCTCAACGAAGTTTTTAGTCAGTGAAGATCCGTGTGGATCAATTATAGAGGCTATCCTAGTTTGGAGGCTAGTGTCAAAGGAGTTCTACCAAATTGCTCTAAAGGAATAACACATCCAAATTGAATTAAGAGGAACGTATCAACTAGTAATGTTCTAAACTTATATGTTAGGGTTTCTTTTATAAGTTTTATAAACCTATTAGCATCTATATAAAGTTTAAACTTAGATTATATCAATCATGGCATGCTTTGGAGATCCTTTAGGGTTAATTTTAATTTTTGAAATTCCGCATTGCAACATTGCATATTCAGTTACTATCTTGATTAACCAATAGGGGATTTGCACAAATTCTTCATTGGATCAATCTTAGCTACTGCTTGAATTTGGTAAGACTACAAATAATGCATTAGCTTCTTAGTGAGATAGACCATTGTCGCACACATCTTCTCAACAACCATTTATCGACTTTCATACTTAAGAAGCTTCTTACTGAGATAGTACAATACATGCTCGCGTTTACCATCTTGCCCTTTGATCAACTTTTGAATATCCCTAAGCAGAGTTTTATAATTATTCATGTGATGCTTGATTACCACATGATAAACACAAAATTTTTCCACTCATTAGCAGTTGTTCAGGCAAATGGCTGCAAGTTGTCATGATTTTAAGCTCTCTAAGCTTAGTGAATAGTTGAGCTAAAGGCATGACATAAGGGGAGATGCTTGATGTATCTTCTTTTGATGTTCGTGACAATGCACACATCAACAAGCTTTGCAACTTGGATTATAGGTTGTTTTCTTTTTTGAAAAGTAGAATTTTTCCCTTTAGTAGTCTTCTTATACCCTGTCCTTCCATGGTTTGGGTTGGAGGTTTTCTCAACTTTGAGAACTCTCTCCAACTTCTCGACCTTGATAAACACATCATTCTAGCTGGAATACTCATTTTCCCCCAAGCATACTCTGTAACATGGAAGAGCTCTTTGAAGTAGCTTTGCAATCATCTTCAAGAAATCAAGTCTACCCTTTAGGGGGACTTGCACAATCATCCACCTTTCAAATTAGGACTTGAAAATCTCTCATTTCTCTTATTTTACAATTTTTAAATTTTGCATCGTAGGTTGAAAATTCATAATGTAAGTTCTAGGTTTTTCTTCCCCCTTGTACTTCATCAATTCTAGCATTCTGAAGTTTTCGTGCATCCAATCTTCGTTTCTTACTTGGCTCACCATCCGGGAAAACATGAGTGGTTGGTTAGCTTGAGTTATGAGGAATTGTTTCCATATGCCATCATTTATGGAGAAAAATGGAGGGAGCTTTCTTTCACCCTTTTGATGATAAGAATAGAAGGGTGAAATCTCTTGAAAAGGTGAGTATGGATAATATGTTTTTTGTGGGTAGGTAGTTCTTCTAAGTGAAACCGAGAACTTAAGAGCATTCTGAGGTTGAGAGTATGCTTGAATGGGTTCACAAAGGTAATCGACTCGATAAATGAGATTTGATAGAGGGGTTCCCCTTGAATAGGTCAAGACAAGGATTGAGATTCTATCCCTTACAAAGAAGGCACACTCATGGTGGGGAAATGTAACTAAGACCTTGATCTGAAATGAGTTGGTGAGAATCCTAGGCTGAAAAGTAGTTCCAAAATCCCCTTGTATAAAAGAATTGGGCGTGGCTTGCCCAGATAATTCGTATTTGAAAATATTAGGAGAATTCCTGATTGGATGACTCTAGTAGCCTGAACCCTTTCCTTGAAGAAGATTACCAAACTTCCATGACCCAGCTACTAATTGATACTAAGACCCTTGGTTCAAGAGAGATCCTTGATTGGCTTGTAGAGTATAGAAGCATGCCCTTAGCTAGTAACAGGACAAATTCCATTAGCGGGAGGGAGCTCGGATTTGGAAATTAGGCTAGAATTCTCTCTTCAACAAATCATGCCCTCATAGATGCCTGGAGAGTAGCATAGAATTATAGACCGGATATCCTTCTAGTCAACACTACATCTACATCAACCCCATTTTTGAATTGAGGACCTCCACCTTGATTAGGATTGGATGAGTGATCTTGTTTTTCACCCTCAATAAGGTTAACCATGGTATCTGACTATGAGAATCTGATTGACTGACTAAAGCTTGCATCTATCCCATAACTTGTAATGGAGCATGAAATACCCTCTTGAATGGATGAAATAGCACTTGGTGATAATAAGATGAGATGCTCCTTTTATTGAACCCATGCTAAATGCCAAGAAAGAATAAATCAGGACATGCATGAGTTAATGCTTATGCGGTTCATGATGATCCCTGAAAGATTTTTCAAATGCTCATGAAGCGAAGAAATGATATCCTAATCTTTGGGGAGGAGGTCTGAAGAAATCTGTGTGATCTCTTAAGTGATGAGCTCGAATGCGGTGAAGTGAAATGTGATGTTGGATTTTTAGTGTGGGTGAGGAAATGATGATAATGCCTTACCATGGTATAATCCCATGATACAACTTAGGTGTATACTCTTATTTTCAGGTAAAATAATGTGTTATACCCTTATGTAGGGGAGAGCATAGGTCAATTCAATCCAAGAACCGAATCGAACCAAATAACAGAAAAATTAGGAATCGAACCAAATAACAGAAAAATTAGGAACCTAATACCGTACCTAATAGATTTTGGTTCAGTCTGGACTGAACTTAAATATTTAGGTTTGGCTTGGTTCGATTCCATATAAAAGCAAATTCCATTTCCATAAAAAAAAATTAACCATTTTTGGGATAGCAAAGTTAAAAATGTAATAATTATTTTCATGTTAAAGAATTAACTATTATTTGAGAAAACAAAATTAAATATAATGATCATTATAATAAGAAATTAAACAAATATATAAGGAATGAACACAACCACTAACATGCAAAATACTTTTTCCATCTCAATAACCTACCATATAAGGTATAAAAAAATTATATTATGAAATCTTGAAAATAATAAAACGTGAATGAACCGTAAAAGTAGAAAAGAATCTTAATTTTTTTAATTAGGTTCGGTTCTCGGTTTATTTGGTTTTTTTTCTCGAAACCGAGAACCGAAACTAAAACCAAATTACCAAAATATTAGAACCAAGAACCGAACCTAATTAGTTTGGTTCGTTCTGGTTCGGTTTGGTCTAATCTAGTTCTCAGGTTCGGTTCTATAGGTTTCTTGCTCTCCCTTACCCTTATGTTGTATAAATGGATGAATAAATTAATGTTTATGAATATTTGGTATCACCTATAAGGCAAAATGAATGAATTGAGCAATTGAATTAATTTGGGTGGAATTTTGGATGCATATTGGGCATCACAAATGAGTGGATATGTTATGTTGGCACATTCCCTAAGGTAATGCGTCCTCGAGCATCTTTAATGTTAATGAATATTGATGAGGTATTTTTCGATGCTTTGGGTTTATTCGTGATGTTATGGTACTTCATGATCGTTCTAAAACCATGACTAAAAAAAATAATGAATGTTTGTAAGTTAGCTTCCACACAAAATAATGTGGTTAGTATGGTATAAGATGTTGTTTTATTTGCATATGTAAATGGATGGAAAAGTTATTAAACACAGCACATAGCATGCACGCAATAATAATTCTTCCAACCAAACGCCTCCAGCGGAATAAAAGGTTTGGCTTCTAAATATAAGCTCAGATCATCCTGATACCAAGAGGATGTCACGGTGTGAACATACATAAGTCATGTAGAGATGTTTTGGTACACCCTAAGGGAAGTTACTACGGCAATGCTATATGAGTTCGGTTATAAGGGTGATGTAAAAGGC
Source organism: Euphorbia schlechtendalii (assembly GCA_949673415.1). Classification (NCBI taxonomy): domain Eukaryota; kingdom Viridiplantae; phylum Streptophyta; class Magnoliopsida; order Malpighiales; family Euphorbiaceae; genus Euphorbia; species Euphorbia schlechtendalii. The sequence goes on from CATIWQ010303180.1 coordinate 5,731, forward strand.
TCTTGTTTCACTACAATACACTCCAAGCCTCTTCACAAATATGTGCGAATGGAGGTACATGTGATATGGTAACAAGTGATCCACTCACTGTACTTAGGTATCCCCGATCCTTGTGGGGTCACAAGTGATACTTTCGTGGTTTCACGCTAAATATTTGGCACCTGTCCTTAAGGCTAATCCATCTGATGCATTTACAATACTCATCAAAGTCTTTTAAACTTTATGTTTAAATAGAAGAACGATCCCCAATGGAGTTGCCATAGTGAGTGTACGACTATCTACCCGCGTAGTAGCCGCAAGGCGCCGATCCTGTGACATGGGGCGTGGGGGTTTTAATGAGAAAGATGAAATAAATTTTTGGAAAGACTTGAAGCCTAAAACTCTAGCCAATGTTATGGAGTTGTCCCTAGGATAAGCTCTTCCGGGATATTCGGTACAACCTAGATTTGTTAAGCCTAAATCGCACCTAGTATAGAAATTCAGATCTAGATGAGTTACCTACTTCATCGTTAATAGAGTTATGATTGCATACAAGGCACCACCTTAACTATATTTAGATTATTTCTAGTCATTTTTTATTTATGTTGAGTGATTTAAAGCATTTACAAGTGGGAAAGCGATGAATAAATAAATGTGATAAGTAAACATATAGAGAAAATAAATAAAGGCAATAAAAATAAAAAAGGCTTCTAACCTAGGGGGGTAGGGATTAAATAATAAATTTTTTTGGTAATACAAATGGTCATAAATACACTTTTTATCTACAAATACATTGATTTTTACAAAACAATATCCAATGGAATAATATTCTAACATACATCTAACCTGAATCCACAAAGCGTTAGCGATATTGATTCTTATCATTGGGGATGCCTAAAATGGAGCAAAAAAATAATAAACATGCATCATTGATTTCTCATCACTGATGATAAACATCTCTTTCTTATGGAAGATGATGAGCCTAAGACTTACAAGGAGGCAATATAAGGCTATGAGTTTGACAAATGGTTCGCAACCATGAGGTCGAAGATGGACTCCATGTATGAAAATCAAGTTTTGCATTTGATAGATGCTCCAAATGGGATTAAGCCCATATGATGCGAGTGTTTTTTCAAGAAGAAAATTGACATGGACAGTATCGTAATTACCTATAAAGAAAGGTTGGTTATAAAAGGTTATAATAAAAAAGAAGGCATTAACTATGATGAAATCTTTTCACCGGTGGCATTGCTAAAGTCTATCAAGATACTCTTATCATTGCTGCTCATTACAACTATGAGATTTGGTAGATGGATGTGAAAATAACATTCCTTAATGGGAATTTGGATAGGGATGTGTATATGGCACAACCTGAGGGTTTTACATCCAAGGATAGCTCAATGGTATGCAAGTTCCAGAATTCCATTGCAGGAGTTGGAACATTAGGTTTGACGAGGTAATCCTAGAAATTCGTTTTGTGTCAAAAGCTAACAAACCCTATGTATATAAGAAGCCTAGTGGGAGTGTAATAGTTTTCCTTGTATTATATGTCAATAACATATTACTGATGGGAAATGATGTTTGTTTTCTTTAGATAGTGAAGTCATGGTTGTCAAAGAAGTTCTCCATAAAAGACCTTGGAGAATCGGCTTTTATACTTGGTATAAATATCTACAAAGATAGATCTAGAAGGCTGCTAGGTCTTTCGCAAAGTACATACATAGACAAGGTTTTGGCTAGATTTAACCTTGAGCAGTCAAGAAAGGGTTATCTCCCAATGTCTCATGGGATCAACCTTTCTAAATTTGAGTGTCCAAGAACACAAGAGGAGAGACTACACATGAATGGAATACCCTATGCCTCAGCGATAAGATCCATCATGTATGATATGGTATGCACTCGGCTTGACATCTCACATGCTTTGAGCATCACAAGAAGATTTCAATGTCACCTAGGTGAGAAGCACTAGATGACCATTAAAACTATCCTTAAATACTTACATAGGATTAAGGATATGGTTTTGGTATATGGAGAAGGTGATCTCTCTATGAAGGGATACATCGACATGAGTTTTCAATCTAACAAGGTTGATTATAAGTCCCTGTCAGGATATCTGTTTATGATAAATGAAGGGCAGTTGTTTGAAAAAGTTTCAAATAGGATACGACTTCTAATTCAACTATAGAATCTCAGTATATAGCTGCTTCAAAAGCAGCTACGCAAGCTGCCAGGCTTAAGGGATTTATTAGTGATCTCGGTATGGTGTCCAGCATTATAAATCCAATAGCGGTCTATTGCGATAACAATGGGGATATTGCTCAAGCAAATGAACCACCATCTTATTAGAGAAATGAACATGTACTTAGAAAATACCATCTCATTCACGAGATACTAGCACGGAAAGATATAAGCTTAGAATACATCCCAACGGATCAGAATCTAGTAGATGGGCTAACGAAGCCATTGACTCAGGTTAAGCATAACCAGCATGTTAACGAGTATGGCATGAATCACATGAGCAATTGGCTCTAGTGCAAGTGGGAGATTGTTAGACATGATTTATGCCTCAGAAGCAATTAGGGCAATATATCTTAATTACTTAAAATGTACAAAGTGTTTCATATTATTATTATTAACAACAAAGGCATCTTTATTATTTATCAGAGCATTTATTTATTTATGTATCTATATATATGTGCATTGATAAGACAAATTCCATGACTACTTCATAGCATAAAAGTGCAAGGACATAGTGGGAGCTATGTGGTGTGAGAACTGCGCATACATGTTACTATGAATAATTTAAATATCCCTAGTCATAGTTTCATTGAGATTGGACAACAATGAAGTGTATAGACTAGCATGTGCAGGCTTCACTAGTGCAGAACAGGGCCTTTGGCCTTGGTTGAAATAGGCTCATTTACCTTGGTTATCAGCCAAGGCCAAAGCCCCCGAGAGAAAAGCAATTTGAGCCTTTGCCTTGGTTGGATACAACCGAGGAAAAATGGGCTCATTTTGCCTCGTTTGCTAAAAAACCGAGGAAAAATGGCGAAGAAAATTAGTCCGTATAACCGAGGCAAATATAAGCGTTTTTTTTATTTTATTTTTTTCGTTTTTCCAAAATAGCAAAAATGATTTTCAATTATACATATATATATATATATTAGAATTTATATATAAAAATATTATTTTTTTAATTATTAAACATGTAACTAAAACACATTAATTAACTAATAACACATCAAATAACATAAACCACATCAAACCTTCAACACAATGCTGGCACTTTCCTTGGTATATCCTGTCATAGAAAGACAACAACAATGTTATCAGTAATTGAAGAAAAGCGATGAGAAAAATCTGAAGTAAAACTCTAATACATCCACCGTATAACTTCTTACCATCTTCAATACCTCAAAAGGGAAGATTCCAAATTTAAGTATAGACCCTTATGGCACACTAAATATTCAATGACAAAATGCTGAACGGAATTTAAGTTTATTGAACTAGTATATTTTGAAAAACAGGACTATATGGTTATAAATGATTCACTAGCACTCTTGTGCTTTTCTCCTCTAAGCTAATACCGTCGAAGTGGAAAACAGTATTCTAGACACCGAGCAACCAACTTCTTAATCCAATTTGAACCAAGATGATAATAGAAAATCATAAGCTATATACATGATTATATACCAGCCAAACAAAAGGTTTCATACCCATGACTAAGCTCCATCTTAAATCCAAGTAAAACTAGTGCCTTTGCATTAAATCCAACTAGAATCAATAGAATTTTGAGAGTAAGGATTACCATTATATCAGGTTCTTGAACGTTCAGATAAATCCATTTTTAGTGAAGATAACAAACAATTTCATTGAACAATTACGAGGTTTATCAAATAGCAATAGTGAATAGGTAGCCAAATTAACAATTAAAATAATATCACAAGCTAGCAAACATCACAGTGCAAACCTAAAACAGATAATCTATGTAAGCTCTAGCATTTCGTAACAATGATTGTCTCCCTTGATGTTTCCTTAACATCCCCGAACGACCACTAGATCTCTACAAGAAAACATAAACATATAATTAATTGAATATAAAAAAACATTCAAGGGTTTTCCTAATGAAGAACGAAATAGTTGTTACTTCTTGATTTGCAAACAAAGTTTAAATATTTATCAACTAAATCTGCTTAATTATACTTTAGAGATGGATTTATCTACTTATGCTCTTTTGCAATTCAAAGCATGCCATCTCAGAATGTACACAGTCACGCTGAAGATCACTTGTTTTGCCGAATGGAATTGTAGAACTAGTCTCACTGTCCTTAAACTATATTGAGCCTTAGGGTAAAAAAAGTTTCCACCTTTAATCAAGCTCCCTTCATTTTATATTTGGGTAAACAAAGGTTCCCTGGGCGCTCTAGCGAGGCGAGGTGAGGCGAGAGTGCCTCATTGACGTCAGGGCGCCACCCCTTTAAAGAAGGGTCGCTTAGGCGAGCGCCTCAGGAAAAGATAGGCATTCATGCGAGAACCTCTACAGAATGTGTTGTGTAGAAGTTTTAATATAAAAATGAGGGAAATGTTGGGCCACTAGAGATGGTGGAGAAGAAAATGTATCATATATATAAATTAGAAAATTTTTTGAATGAAAATTTATTTTTGACTAAATTTTATGGTAAAATATTGTATTTATTTGGATGAATGAAAATGAGAAACTAGGAGAGAAATGAACTGAATTGTTTATTGATTCGTAATTCATTAGAGAAGAAAGCAGTACAAGCTATATATACTAGTTACTAGCATCTAATTGAGTCAGTAACTAGTCTAGTCAGTCATAGCTGGTTAGTCCATGCTGGCATGGGTCCTAACAGAAACAGTTTACATGTAGTGCTACTAAGATACAAGCAGGTGCAGAATATCAGAAGCAGGAGAGTTCAGGGTGTGATTAGTGGAAACATTTATACTGTGGTATAGACATAGTATAAGGTTAACAAAAACACATCCTTTGAGGGTTACTTTCAAATGTCGTTCAATGGTGTAATGTTAAAATAAGAATAATAATAAAATAGTGTAGAACATGAGAGTCAACAAAAACAATTGGTAGTCACAAAACAAAGTTCTGAATAAGTTTAAAAATAAGTTACAGAAAAATAGATAAGATTACAATCCATTTAAGAGATGAAAAAACAATATGTATTTGATAATTATTGATAGAGTATCTTACCAGTTCCAAGTA
>CATIWQ010303181.1:0-23845 GCA_949673415.1 Euphorbia schlechtendalii
GTACAAACGTGAATCAAATATTTTTTATTGTTTAAAAAATCTGAAACTAGTTTGTCTTTTTAATAAAATCAGTGGTTTGTTAGTTGAGTCATTTTTTGTTTTTTAAATCACATTCCAAATGTTATTTTTCGGAATAAAACATAAAATATTACTCCATCCAATTCTTAATATTTGTTGTTTTAGACATTTTACTTTGATTCCTAATATTTATCATTTTAATATATCAATGCATTTTATAATAAAATTTTCCTAATATACCCTTGCATTAATTAGGTTAGAGATTAAGTGTAGGTTAATTTATAAGTTGACAATTAAGAAGAGAGAGAATTCTATTATAAAGTAAAAAGGATAAAATAATCATTTTATAGTGTATTAAATGTCTTATTGGTTTTGAAGAAAAATCTAAAATGACTTATATTAAGTTTAGAGGGAGTAATGTTTAGATTAATTGCTTGTTAGTTGTTCATGTGAGGTGTTACCTACAAGTTGTAATTTTGCTGGCAACGCATACTAAATATACAGGATGAGACAAATGTTCAAATCTAATTATATATATTTGTAAGGAGGGAGAAAAAATAAGGTAAACTTTAAAAAAGTACCATGTGGTATCAGCCGTTTATAAAACGGTTCTTGTGGTATTTCAGGTTTTAAAAGAGGGTCTGAGTTTTCATACCGTTATCAAAATAAGGAATTTTTTTTGACACTGTTAGTTTGCTGACGTGACAAGGGGTATATTGGGAAATCCAATATAATTCTGGTTCCCTTTCTTTCTCACAATTCCTTATGCCTGAGATTTATGGCCTAGGTTTTTTTGGGTCTACTTGTTAATTCCAAATCTTGCTCACCATTGTTGAATTTTAATCAAATATTCAATATTCAAACATTTATATTCATAAAATCTTCAGAAACAAATTCATCCAACTTACCCATTACAAAAACGAAATGAAACTTAATAATTCCATTGAGTAAAAACTTAACATTCATCAGCGTTTCTGAACAATTCCAATTACATGAGTATTGGAACTCAACAATTCATCAACTTACCAATTACCAATTATATTCATATTTCTTATTTTACAAAAACACTTGAATCATGATGAAGAAGAAAATCAAAATAGAGTAAAAAAGCTCAGTATAAACAATGATTCCAAAACAAACAATCAGGGATTCCAAAACCTTAATTAGATTCATACATCCAGAACCTTAATTAAATCCATACAATGTTCCAAAACAAACAACCCATTGAAAATTAAAAAATCTGGCCACTAGTTAATGGTGAACTTGTCTGGGCAATTGACGACTTGGAGAGTTTTGTCGATGAGCTTGTTAGTTTTTCTACTAAAGATCTCAACTTTTTATGCTTGAAATCTCAGAAAGCGATTGTTGTATCAGATCCATTTCATTTTAGAATTGTTGTCGACGTACTCTGCCCCTAAATGGCACTTTTTGTCCCACATGTACTAGTCGAGGATGGAAAAAGGGAAGGAGATGAACAAAGAGAAGATGAAAAAAAGAAAAGAGATGAATAGAGGGAGGATGAAAAAAGGGGGTGAGATGAATAGAGAGAGAGGATAGAAAAAGGAGATGAGATGAATAGAGAGAGAACTGATCGGAGGAGATGAAGATTAGGGATGGAGGCAGCTGCTTCAACTCATGAAATTAGGTTTTATTTTTCCATTTTAAATTTCTTTTCTTTTTTATTATTGATTTCCTAATTTTTCCTTTTGCCACTCAGCATTTTAGACGGCGTTAATGGAAAAACCCTGTTTTGATAATGGAGCGAAAATTTAGGCCCCTTTTGAGACCCGAAATACCACAAGAATCCTTTTGAAAATGGTCGATACCATATGATACTTTTTTTAAGTTTACCCAAAAAAATATTACTTGTCATTAAATTACGAAAAAATTATATTCATAAAAAAATAATTGTCCATTAAATAGAAAAAATTATAAAAATTTCATGTATTATAACAATGACTAATTTCATGTTTACCCTCCGATTCTTAATATTTATCGTTTTAGAATTTTCATCAAAACCAATAAGACATTCAATGCACTATAAAATGACTACTTTAACCCTTTTACTTTATAATAAAATTCTCTCTTTTCTTAATCACCAACTTATAAATTAATCCATACTTAATATCTTTTGTAATTAATGCAAGGGTAAATTAGAAAAATCTTGTTAAAAAGTGCATTGATATTTTAAAATGACAAATATTAGGAATTAAAGTTCAAAGTCTGAAATAACAAATATTAGGAATCGGAAGGAGTATTAACTTTGTATTTTTTTCCTACATTTGTACTTATCATAATTGCATTAAAATTTTAAACCACTAATCGAGTGATAACTTTTATTTTAATGTATCTAACAAATAGTGTAAGATCATCTACCAACGTATATTTAAAATAAAGGTAAACTTAATAAAAGTACCATGTAGTATCGGCCGTTTTCAAAATGATTCTTGTGGTATTTCGGATCTCAAAAGGGGGCCTGAGTTTTCGCTCCATTATCAAAATAGGGTTTTTCCATTAACGCCGTTTAAAATGCTGATGTGGCAAAAGGGCAAATTAGGAAATCAATAATAAAAAAGAAAAAAAATTAAAAAAATAAAAGAAATTTAAAATGAAAAAATAAAACCTAATTTCATGAGTTGAAAGCAGCTGCCTCCATCCCTAATCTTCATCTCCTCCGATCAATTCTCCCTCTATTCATCTCATCTCCTTTTTCTATCCTCTCTCTATTTATCTCATCCCCTTTTTTCATCCTCCCTCTATTCATCTCTTCCCTTTTTTCATCTTCTCTTTGTTTATCTCCTTCCCTTTTTCCATCCTCGACCAGTACACGTGGGTCAAAAGGTGCCATTTAGGGGCAGAGTACGTCGACCACAATTCTAAAATGAAATGGATCTGATACAACAATCACTTTCTGAGATTTCAAGCATAAAAGGTTGAGATCTTCAGTAAAAAAACTAACAAGCTCATCGACAAAACTCTCCAAGTCGCCAATTGCCCAGACAAGTTCACCATTAACTAGTCGCTAGATTTTTTAATTTTCAATGGGTTGTTTGTTTTGGAACCTTGCATGGATTTAATTAAGGTTCTGGATGTATGAATTTAATTAAGGTTCTGGAATCCCTGATTGTTTGTCCTGAAATCATTGTTTATACTGAGCTATTTTACTCTATTTTGATTTTCTTCTTCATCATGATTCAAGTGTTTTTGTAAAATAAGAAATATGAATATAATTGGTAATTGGTAAGTTGATGAATTGTTGAGTTCCAATATTCATGTAATTGGAATTGTTGAGAAATGCTGATAAATTCGTTAACTTTTTGCTCAATGGAATTATTAAGTTTCATTTCGTTTTTGTAATGGGTAAGTTGGATGAATTTTTTTTTTGAAGATTTTATGAATATAAATGTTTGAATATTGAATATTTGATTAAGATTCAACAACAATGAACAAGATTTGGAATTAACAGGTAGACAAAAAAAACACAGGCCATAAATCACAGGCATAAGGAATTTGTGAGAAAGAAAGGAAACCAGAGTTATATTGGATTTCCCAATATATCCCTTGCCATGTCAGCAAACTAACAGTATCAAAAAAAATTTCTTGTTTTGATAACGGTGTGAAAACTCAAACTCTCTTTTGAGATCTGAAATACCTCAAAAATCATTTTATAAACGGCTGATATCACAGAGTATTTTTTTAAAGTTTACCCTTAAAATAATTATTGATAAAGCAAGAACTACTACTTTGACAGCTGTAACGTGACAATTGGCTAAGGTTAGAGTAATTAAAAAGTTGGCTATCCAGGTGATGACGGTTGATTAGATTTTAAGTAGGATCCAATTCTAAATGGCGTTTTTGCTTCCAGTTCCACCATTTCGTTATCCCATCCAAACACACCAAATATAACACGCGTGAGTATCACAGCGCGTGACGATATGGGCGTGGCATTTAAAAGTAGAGATTTATACTTTTATCGATATTTTTAAATTTTGATTTCAGGTTTCTATCAAAAAAATTATAATTTAATTTTAGGACGAGATATGATTATACATATATTTATTGTTATTATTGTCATAATAATTATTGTGACTATTTAATTGTGTGTAATTTTCATTTAAACAAACTTTAAACTTCATCAACATCATGTTTTCGATTCATCGAGACATAAAAAAAATATTAATTTTATGTATAATTTAATCAAATGTATTCCATTAATTTTCAAAAAATGTAAACTGGAATTATATAAATACACAAGATTCAATAAAAATATATCATATTCGTCAAATTATGATTATGCGGAACAATTTAGAATTAACATAACATGTGGTTTACTTTAAGTTGAGTTATCGAAAATAACTGGATTTTTATGGTGTAGGTAAAAAACACCATGTTTGAAACTTATTTACTGTCAGTTAATGCTTTTTTATTATAATATTTAATATCATTTGTTATGTTACCGTTTGCCAAAGCTGTTTAGTTATGAGAAGCAAAATGAAAATCCCAATGAAGAAAAAAAAAACAGATGGGAAGAAAAAAAACTACGACATCATCTATTCATATCGTATAACATAATATGGCTAAATAAAATAACGTGGCTAAGCAAATTTTGGACGTGTGAATTTGGTAAAAAATGTATTAACTTTACTTTTAAATGGCAGGAGTAACTAATCAACTTTGACAAATGACAACACTAACACATGAAATAAAAATTTTAAAAATAATAAAATGATGCACTTTTTACAATTTTAGATAAAATGGTGCAACCAAAATCATATAATTAATTCAAATACAGTGATTTCAATATATGTAAATTATTTAGTCATTCAATCCAACTGTATTTCCACATGAATTAATTATTCATTCATTTGTTGGAAGTTTTTTATTATTATTTTTAAATAAATTTATTTCATTGATTATAATTACACCGTATTAATATAGTTTTATGTTCTAAATTTTCTATTAAACAACTTACATTAATTATCCCAATAATTGTTGTGTAAGGAATCCATGCATCATTCAATTTTAACAGTATTAAGCATTAGTTTGTGATCTAGGCAGATTTATATATTTTTTTACTTTATAAATATATATAAATAACAAATACAATTAATTGTGAAATATAATATGAAAATATATTATAAAAAATAATTACATATATTTAAGATAAGTTTTTTATAACATAATATTCATTTCATTATAAAACAATAAAAAATGTCATTAAATATATAAAAAGTTATTAAAATATATTATCTTCGTCTGAAGTATTTCAAGTTTCTTGTTTTTTTTTTTATGGTTTGAAGCATATTATTTCTCAATTTAAGAGTTGAAACCGGTTTTGAAGTGGGGACACTACAATGTATAGTAATTTTATAAAACTGAGCTAATTTTTGTGAGCTAAAAGAGTTCAATTATCATTAATCAAAATATTGGTGTTTTAAAAATGAGTCGAGATGACGCATTGACGGGAAAAATTGATCAAAACGGTGCTTAAACAACAATTAATCAATCAACGATCTAAGAACATAAAATCAGATAATAACCCTCAAAATAACGTTTAGGTTGGCCTGACCAGACCTAGGTGGGAATTTTTAAAAGGTGATAGTTGATTATAGTATCAAATTTCGAAATCCTTCGCATGTTGAAACTAATACATATTATAATCAATTATTTCAGTGTCTTCTCCTACTAATTAATTAAAATAATAATTTGCATGATATGATTATGATGAAGTACATCACTTCATAATTACAAATCGACAATAATGGAAAAACTAATTCGATAATCTTCATATGCCATAAACAAATTCAATTACGAACCAATAATTCATCCATGTTAGACATTGAATGGATTCCACTCCCATAAATTGGAGGTGCACGGCACTTAATTAGTTTTATTTGCAAGCAACATCTATAAGTAATGACATATTCAATTTATATTGTAATGTCAGGTTAGGGGCCTCAAATCAATGGTCCCATAACTCTGAACTCTTAAGAGCGAAAATCTATAACTTATGTTAAATATCTGTCATTTGCAAAATGTAAATTTCACAGTTTTAAAAAAAAAGTGATGTCATAAAACTCGCGTGTTCTAGTGTTTGGAGAGCTGCCACCTAAGCGATCTCACTTCTAACGCTCCACGTGAAGTCTATCATGAAACAAATTGAGAATGACCCGAAATTGCATGTCCAAAAATATTGGGAAAAAGGCCGCCGAAACTATGGCCTTATAGCCCAAATGTAAAGGTATCATACATCTTGAATAACACATAATTCGGAAAATAAGTGGGAAATTATGGTTTTTTGATTTACTATTTACAAAAATGTATTTTTAAGAATTTATTTTTTTTATGTTTTTTATGTTCTGATTTTACATTTTTACACGCTTACATTTTGCTTTTATATTTTTACTTTCTGTATATATACCTGTTATACATCTATTATATGTATACACATTATAAATCTAAGGTCAAATACATCATTGGCCCCTCAACTTGGTTCCAATAGCCGGATGCCACCTTCAACTTGCAAACGGATTAGATGCCCCCTTTAACTTGGTAAAAGTGAACCACTTAACTCCCTCAACGTCACATGTCAGAATCTGGTTGGTCTGACTTTTCAAAGATGTCATTTTTTGATTTTTTTCTCTCCAACCAGAAGTTGACACGTGATATTAAGGGGTAAAATGGTGCAATTTTGCAAAGTTAAAGGGGGTAATTGATCCTTTTGAAAGTTGAGGGTGACATTCGACTTTTAGAGTCAAGTTGAGGGGGTAACGATGCATTTTGCCTAAATTTAATATATATTTCTATTTGTATCTTCTTCAACTAAACTTTTTAACACATTTATTATATACATGATATATACCAGTCATATACCTGGATGATAATGGGCCGGATTTCGGATCCAATCTGGACCATGTTATCACAATTTCAAAGCTGGCACAAAGCAGATGGGATCCGATCAAGCCTTGAAACGATGAAAATATCGGTCTAAATCGGATCCAGATCCAACCCATTATCATCCCCAGATATGTATCTAGAACATAAAAAAGAAAATTTTAAACAATTTTTACATAATAATGTAAAATTGAAACTTGAGGTGAAATTTATATATTGTACCATGGATATTCACCTAAAAACCCCTAAACTAATTCAATTAAAAAAAAAAACCTTTTGTTCAACTAATATTTTTGTAAAGGATATAGAATAACATAATTTGCATAAAAAATAATATTTAATCTTTGATACCGACTAATTAAGGCCTATTTGCTTTTAATTATCTAATGTTAAGATACGTTGTTATATGAAAAATCTTAAAAAAATAACTTTTGGAATCAGCCACTTGAAAGTAACTACAAATTGGTATGTAGTAATCCTTATTATATGGCTGTGACTATATTTTTGATTTTCGTTGTTGTTTATATGTAAGAAATATTATTTAAAACTGTAGCTACACATTTAAAACTAGGACAAATATTTTTTGAATAAGCTTCAGATTTGGATTAGAAATTACATGTTAGCATAAACTTTGGTTTGTATACTAAAATGAAATGCAAGTGAACCAAATTCACAATGATGTTGAAAATTCCTTATTTAACATATATTTGAAAATGTCTGTACCTGAATTCAACAAAATAAAACAAAAATTCAATAGAAAAGAAAGTGTAATTGGACAAATTGAGATATGAAAATACTCGAACATTACCTAACTAACGTTTCTAAAAATTGTTTTGTGGAAATAAATACCGCCTGAAATTAATTTTACAAGCACCGTCCATCCAAATACAGCCCACAATGGCGACGCTGAAACTTCTGACAAGCAAATATTTAAATGGAAAAGAAAACAAGAAAATAATGGAAGCAGGTGAAGTTAGCCAATGGAACAATTGCCGGTGAGAGCGACCTCAATACGTGGACAAACTTCCCGAGTCTTTTATCCTTCCCGTAACAATAACCTGAACCCCACTCCTTTCATCACTCTCCTCACTTCTTTTCGATTCTCCAGGTTCTTCTCCTTTCTTTGTTTTTTTCTTCAATGATAGTCATCATTTTCAAGTGTACGAAGTATAATTCTAAATTTCACTGTTTCTGCGTTCCGATTATTGATGATTCTGCAATTTGATTGATGTATTCTTTGTTTTAATTCGAATTTTAGGAAGGGAATCATCTCTGATCTATTCTTGCATGCAGAAGAGAGAGGCTTAATTCTAAGTGGACTACAAAGCTGAGGCTGGTTTGCAAAATGACTGATCGGCCGGAGAAAACGGTTACTTCTGATGTCGCCTCAGGCGAAATGATTTTTGAGCCTATTCTGGAGGATGGAGTTTTCCGATTTGATTGTTCCGCTGATGATCGGATTGGTGCATATCCCAGCCTTTCGTTCGTTAATACCAAGGATAGGGACACACCTATCAACACTCAGTCCGTTCCGTCGTTCATTCCTTCTTTTAAATGCCTTATGGGTCAGCAGATTGTCACACTTGAGGCATGGGTTTTTCTACTTGTTAATGTATTGTTTCTAGTTCTATGCACTTTAAAATAGCATTGTTGATGTGAATGTTATTCTTTCTTGTTCAGCTTCCTGCTGGTTCCAACTTTTACGGAACTGGAGAAGTTAGTGGACCGCTTGAGCGGACAGGAAGGAGAGTAAGTTCTTACTTCATCTTCTTCTTTCACTTATTCTTTTTGGGTGCTAATATGTGAAACAATTTCTTGCCATCAATGTTGTAATTATTATCTGATTCTTATGTACATAATCCAATTGCCATTGTTAAACCTCCGAAGTCACTATTCATTGTAGTTCCTACTTCGTAGTTTTTTCTAGGTCCATTGCTTTAAGCATGGCATTTGACAATTACTATTTTTAGAAGTATCAGAATCCGTGACTCTCACTTATCATCCAATGACTCCAAAAACTTTGTGACAGTGTTAGTGCAAAAGATTCAATCGGCACAAGTTTTCAAGCTTATTTATTTCCATCATGTATTGGTTTGATCAAACTCATACGTGGTTCCTGCCTCAGCCTGTTTTTGGATTTTGGACATTGTATGCAAAGGGAGTTCCACGTCCTTGTACATGAAAGACAACAAGTCTTTCAATCCAAACAAAATTTGGAATCTCTTGATGCAATCCTTGACATGTAAATAAATGCCCGTATCTTGAATAGGTTTTCACGTGGAACACGGATGCGTGGGGTTATGGTCCTGGGACTACGTCTTTGTATCAGTCACATCCATGGGTACTGGCTGTTCTTCCCAATGGAGAGGCACTGGGAGTTCTTGCTGACACTACACAACGTTGTGAGGTGATGTGATTCAGTGATTGTCTTAACAATTGTTCTTAAAGCTTTAACCAAATGCTTATATAATGCTGTAACGTACCGTTGGCTGTATTATGATCTTAAGCAGATTGACTTAAGGAAGGAATCAATAATTCAATTCATTGCTCCAGCATCATATCCTATCATTACATTTGGTTCTTTTGCTTCTCCTGTGGCTGTTTTGCAATCTTTATCACGTGCAATTGGTAATTACAAGCACTTTGTAACTCCCTTGATTCTGTTTTTAATTCCCCTCTCGCTGTGAATATTTTGTTCTGAAACTATATTCAGATTTGATACTCAAAACATGTGGCTTATCTACTATGACTATAGAATGTATTTGTCTTAGAAGTTTGATTTGCTAATGGGTGTCTTATTTTGAAGTCAAAGCTTCTGCGAGGATATGCCATTGGATGCATGTTAGCCAATTCCAGCATTCCATAAAGTCTCTCACCCTCATCTAACTTTAAATGCTTGATTTTTGGTTCAAAACTTCCAAAGTAAAACCATTGTCATATCCAGAGTGGATAATTACTCTAGGTTTAGCCTAAACTTTTCTTCTTTTGCCCGAATATACTTCACTTTTTTCTATGTATTGACTAGATACGCACAAACGCACTAGCTAGCTTATAAGGCATGGATGTGTTTGGAAAAATAGCTTATAAGGAGTTTATAAGATGTAGAAACTATGAAATGACTAAAAAGGATAGCTAGGGAAGAAAATCTATTTGGTGTATAAAAATAACTGAGGGCAGACCTTAAGTACTTATAAGCTTCTTGCAAATAAGCTGCAAAACTTATAAGTTGCTTTATAAAGCAAAATATAAGCAAACGAAAACACTTCATAAATTTGGATATAAGTTAAAAAGTGCTTATAAGCTGTTCTGAACAACTTATAAGCAATGAGAAATAGCCTCTAAGATCGCTAAATACCAATCCCGCAGTAACACATAGAGGTGTGGTGATACAGAAGGGGTACTGATTCACGGGTTCATATTCTGCTGTTTTATCAGAAAATGATGAATAATCGTAGCATATGCATTTTTGCAATATGTATATAAATGGGTGATGTGTATTAATTTGTGGATGCGTATAAAGTATTAACTGATAAGCTTTATAACATTTAGATGACTTTCAGCGTTTTGTTTTCTTATTTTTTTTCATCATCTCTTTTTATATATGTCTTCAGGAACTGTATTCATGCCACCCAAGTGGTCCTTGGGCTATCAACAATGCCGTTGGAGCTATGATTCCGCCGAGAGGGTTCGTGAGGTAGTGATCTCAAGCATTTTCACAGCTAATAAGTTGTACCCTTAAAAGCTAGGATGTGTTACTTTCAGAAGTTTTCATTGTTTACACAATGTTCCTTCAAAGCCATCTCATCATATATTATTTCTATTTGTTGAACTTCTTGTTCTCCAGGTTGCCAGAACATTTCGAGAGAAGGGTATACCTAGTGATGTCATTTGGATGGATATCGATTACATGGATGGTTTTCGCTGTTTTACATTTGATCAGGCATGTCTCCTTAGAATCCTTTGGATAATAACTTCATTGTTGATTCACTATAAATTCATGGTGAGATCAAATGAGGAGAAACTGGAGAGCTATAACTTCAAATAATTTGTTGTTTTGGATCCTTCGAATTGAACTTTCATATAGCTTGCAAGATATTTAACTTTTTCTTTGATAAAGTCTGTATGAACCTTTACATTATGCTGGAATAAGGTTAAAGGTACAAATAATCAAATGCACACCGAAGTATGGAAAGGTGGTCTAACTCATTTGATCATTTCAATAGCTGGGTAATGTTTCAGATAATTGCTATGACTGTTTTATTCAGATCATGTTTCTGAGAAATCAATAATTATTATGCTTTGAGACTTGTTTTACAGCATTTACTATCTTTTGCCAAATTCACTTAGTTTCACAATGACCTTTTGAATGAAATGCGCTTCCCTGAACAGGAATAATTTAGCAATAGTTCAGATGAATTTCAAAATCGTCGATCCTGAGAGGGTGAATTTGATGAATTCTTTCAGGAATGTTTTTCAGATCCAGTGAGTCTGGCAAAAAATCTTCATGATAATGGTTTTAAAGCAATTTGGATGCTTGACCCTGGGATCAAATGTGAAGAGGGTTATTTTGTCTACGACAGTGGGTCTAAAAATGATGTTTGGATTCAAACTGCAGACGGAAGACCATTTATTGGTGTGTTTTCTGTTTGCATTAGAAGTCAACCCAGAAAGATCAAAATAATAAATAACTGATGAGTTCTTATATTATACATATCTATCTTTAGGGGAGGTGTGGCCTGGCCCTTGTGTTTTCCCCGATTACACACAAGCAAAAGCCCGTTCTTGGTGGGCTAATCTGGTTAAAGACTTCATATCTAATGGCGTTGATGGCATATGGAATGATATGAATGAACCGGCTGTATTTAAGGTGATTCCCAAATTTTTTTCTTCTTGGTAATTACGGTTTCTTCAGTATCCAAAGTTCTCACTGTTTCGCCTTTCAGTCTGTAACAAAGACAATGCCTGAAAGCAATACTCATCGAGGAGATGTTGATCTAGGGGGTTTTCAGAATCACTCATTCTACCACAATGTATTCTTCCTGGCCTCACTAGTTTTCTTTATTCATTGTACATGAAAAGTGGCTTCCACAAATTCAATTTAAAACTATTTCATTCTTTTCATTTTCCTTTTTGTATTTACTTTTGACATCAAGTATTTTTTTAATGAAAGGTGTATGGCATGCTGATGGCAAGTTCAACATTCAAGGGAATGAAATTAGCTAATGAAAATAAGCGTCCTTTTGTTCTTACTCGAGCTGGATTTCTTGGTAGTCAAAGGTATGCAGCAACTTGGACTGGTGATAATCTTTCCAATTGGGAGCATATGCACTTGTCCATTTCCATGGTACTTCAATTGGTAAGTAAAATTTACAATGTGTTTTCAAATGGATATTGGAAATCCAACAGTGTTATAAACTTTAGGTTCTGTACATGAAGCCTATCAATGAACATTTGAACGAGCCAAATAATTATGATTTTAAGAGCACAAGCCCAATTTAAAGTGGCTATAAATTTTGGTATGCTAAAAAACCCTGAAT
Organism: Euphorbia schlechtendalii; assembly: GCA_949673415.1. Classification (NCBI taxonomy): domain Eukaryota; kingdom Viridiplantae; phylum Streptophyta; class Magnoliopsida; order Malpighiales; family Euphorbiaceae; genus Euphorbia; species Euphorbia schlechtendalii. The sequence continues at coordinate 12,450 of CATIWQ010303181.1, forward strand.
TTGTCACTCCTTGTACCTCGTGCAATAACAAGAGAGATGATTTCTCACCTCATACTAATCTAGGAGCCTTCCAGCAACTTGATTCTGGAATTACGTTTGACTCTCTTTTAGGCCTAGTCAAAACCAAGGTGCTGCTTGCAAAATCCCAGTCCTAGCTCTAATGTGTTGTAAGTATAGCAGTAAGCCAGTCAATATCCTTATCCCGGAGAGTAACATGTTGCTGCTGTTATTGGATATGCTTGCATAGTCCAGCTTCTAAATGCTTTTAGAAGAGCATACTGATAATAGTTTTATCTTAGGTATACAAGATAAGTTGCATATCAAATTGTTAGAGGTAGAAAATATTCAACACATCAAGCCCTTTGGAGAGCATGCCTAAAAATGAAGGCTCAGCAAGTAGCAGCAGTACTTTTTTGGTGTTGAAGTTGCCATCTCTTCGTGGCATGACTTATTAAAGTCATTCTATCAATTGCATTTTTACTTTATCAGAGCTTTCCCTCACAGATCCTTTTCTTCAAATATATTTATTAGATTTTGATGATCTCGATGGCTTTAAAATTGGAGTTAACTATGAAGTTCTATTTAAGAAACTACTTGATGCGTGACAAAATGTTGACTTTATCCTCAATCTACATTACTTTGCTCTAATTTGGTTTTACTTTTATAAACAGGGACTCAGTGGTCAGCCACTTTCAGGACCTGATATTGGTGGATTTGCAGGAAATGCCACGCCCAGGCTATTCGGAAGGTGGATGGGAGTAGGTGCAATGTTTCCTTTCTGCCGTGGACATTCTGAAAAGGGCACCCTTGATCATGAGCCATGGTCTTTTGGCGAAGAGGTTTGTCCGTACTCTAGCAATTTGACTGCAACCATTTTTTATTTACTAATGATCTGTGTATGTAAATGGTCAAATATTGGCTGATAAGAGCCGTGAAGTTAGAGTTCTACAATTTTTCTTTGACCTTAAATTTTGCTTTTAGGTTTAAGGTTATTCGTATTCAGCATCATACAACACAACATACTATCCTTGCATATCTTTCTAATAACATTTTGAACTGACCTCAATTCCATTAGTGTGAAGAAGTTTGCCGTTTGGCATTGAAGAGACGTTATCGGCTTTTGCCACATATATATACTCTGTTTTATTATGCCCACAACACTGGTACTCCTGTGGCTACTCCCACTTTTTTTGCTGGTAAGTTCTTTTATTCATGAGTAATCTAATGCCATTTTTGGTATACTAGAAAAATTTCATAGTTAAGTGAATAATGGGTGTAAACTGCATGTAAATCACTTGTGCAGACCCAAAAGATCCAGGTTTAAGGACAATTGAAAATTCGTTCTTGTTGGGTACACTTCTGGTCCATGCAAGGTTTCTCTCTTTATTTTGACTCACTTGATGTAAGAAGTATTTGCTCTGATAACTTGATATGATCAGATGTGTATTTGGTTATATTCTTTGCGGTGCTAGAGAATGCTACGCCTTTCAGATTGAGCCAATGAAGTTGTCATTTTGGACATGTAGACTGAGAATTTAGTTTTCTCTGAAATATTACATTCAATAATTTGAAACTTTTGTTTGCCGATCAATTCCACTCAGTGATAACAGTAAATGGCAATGTGAGCATGCCTAAGTGATGTGATGTCATCTAAGTGGAAAATATAGGTACACTCTTTGTGGACTGTAGAATTATTTAAGAAATGTATCCCATAGGAAGTAGGGACATTCATGATTCATTTAATAATTGGCCGAAGGAAATAGTTCTTTATGGTGTTAACTGACATACTAAAGCTTAAACTGGCCTTATTTCAGCTATGAATTCAAAATTGTGGTATCAGAATTTGAGGCAAAGAGTTAAGGCAAGAGGCTGAGATATTATACTAGAGGATGTTATTTACCCAATTTGGAGTTGTCAATTAATGTGGTTGCATTGCTAGTGAAAGATTACAGCATGAATAATTGAGTCTCGCAAGAAAGTCACGTAGGAGAGGGCAACCTGGGTTGTTGAGGAGTCATTTGGAGCATGGAAGGGCAGTTGCTTGTATTAGTGTGAAGCTATCTAGAGTGGTTGGGGCTGAGTTTCCATGAGTAACCAGCATACACATGGCATCACCAAGGCACAATAGAAGACACCTAACAGTGGGATAAATTCCTATTAAATGGCATGGTCAAGGATTTAGAATTCATTCATAGAAACACCTTAGGCACCAAGGTCAAAAAAATGTGAGTGGGATGATTGTAAGTGATGGTGTAAGGAGAAATGGTATGCATATGATTGAGACAAAGTTGGTGATGAGGGTGTGTTGAAAATGTCATTGCTAACATTTTTCGTATGCCAATAGATATTCTGGTAGGCAATAATTACCCAGCTCACTTGGGCAATGCAAAAAATGATTTATTTATCTATTCTTAGATCTTTGAATGTTCTTTTATATGATAATCTTTTTCTCCCTTAATGCAGCTTGTTATCAGGGTAAATGCATATGCAAACTATGCCTGGTCATTCATTCTTTTGTTATTTTCCTTCCTATTATTCTATGGACTAGCATTTCCTGGCTGATTGGAATTTGATAATTGTTAGTACGCGCATGACTAAGACTTGTGTTTTTTTAGGGGCATCAAATCGTGCTATACTTTACAAATTGTACTGATGTTCTTTTCTTTGCTGTAGCTCAATTCCTGACCAGGGAACAGACATTTTGCAGCCTACTCTGCCCAAAGGAACCTGGTTGAGATTTGACTTTGGTGATTCACATCCAGTATGTATACCTTTTCTTAAACTGGTTTTTTTAAAATTGTATCTCTTTCCCTCATTTCTTCTTGTGGCAGGATTTGCCGACACTGTATTTGCAAGGTGGATCAATAATTCCGCTTGGTCCACCGCACCAGAATGTTGGTGAAGCTAGTTTTTCAGATGACTTAACTCTCCTTGTAGCCTTAGATGAATATGGTAATTTGTGATTTTTAACCCGCATCAGCTTTGTTTTCAGCAATTTCTAAAAAAGTTGATGAAGTTTGTACTTTAGCATTTTAATGACCATAAAACAATGATGGCTGTTTTAATTGTGTTACTTGAAAGACATAAGCTGAAAACATTAAATTTTATGTTAAGTACTCATGTAATGTAAAATTTCGCTGTTGAAAAAAACTGTTCGGCATGGCAGATAGCAATATGAAATTGAAGTACACACATTCAGATTCTTGTGGTTGTATAACCACTAATAGCAGATAAAATTGGACTCTAAATGTTTTAGGTAAAATGTGTTGATTCTTTGATCTGGATCGAAGATGGAAGCGGCAATTTTGATGAGACACACCTTGCATTTTGTTAGAAATCAATAATCATGTTTTAATAGAGAAATTATTGGCACAATTTCAGGAATCGGATTTATTTTGTTTCCTTTGACGTGTGTTGTAATTTCTATAAATACCTAGCTTAATTTCAATGAAATACAAGTAAGATATTCGCTATGTAGTCTCTTTAGTCTTCTACACATTTTTTATTGATTCATAACTACAATGTGACTCTACTTTTTGTAACTTTTTTGACATTTCCGCCTAAAGTTCGTGACTCAAGCTTTAGCTAATAGTAGTAAGGAGCGTTGATGTGGAGATAACATACTCAGCTGAGCTTAAGCTGAAATGGGACCTTGTTCTTTTAGATGTTCTGAAGTATGCTCAAACTAGCTGAAAGTAATAAAGAACTCGAGAGCAGTTGTGTTGATACTTGATTTATTTCCAACTAAACCACATCTGTATGAAACTTATTGAAGTTTGCATTCTATGTTGTAGCTAGTGTGCTTTCTGGCATTTATATCTTTTGAAATGGGTTACTGTTCTTGTGGTATAGGTAACATCATTAAACCAAGCAAGAAATTCTACTGTGGAGTAAAAGATTTATATGAAAGTTACCACTTAACGTCATATAATTATATAAATATCATAATGTCATCATAATCATGGTCTTAGTTGCAAAACAAAATGACAGACTTTATTTTTGCTAGTTAGGTTTTGTTTCTCACCAGAATCTTTATTTTGCAGGAAAGGCTAAAGGTGTAATATATGAAGATGATGGTGATGGATATGATTTTACCAAAGGTGAATATTTGTTGACACACTATGCTGCTGAACTTCAATCTTCTGTAGTTACTGTCAAAGTTTGTGAAACGGAGGGGTCATGGAAAAGGCCCAAAAGGCTTTTGCATGTGCAATTATTACTTGGTGGAGGTGCAATGGTACATCCTTTTACTTTAGGGGCATTGGCATTCACTAACTATGATGGACATCTGTAGAAATAGTTAAATCGTGGGAACTGTTTTACTTCATTGTTAATCAGGTTGACTCCTGGGGCACGGATGGAGGTGATGTGCAAATAATGATGCCTTCTGAACCTGATGTTTCTGAGTTGATATCCACAAGTGAGAAACAATACAGGAGTCACTTAGGTAACATTACTTTTTCTTCAGGACTATTTGAATAATCTTCCTTCCCCCTTTCCCTATTCATCCTGGTCAGTTTCAGTAGTTTCATTTTTATTCTTATGTAATCTGTTTTTATTTCATTATCTGCCATCCTTTGTGACACTTTTTTTCATTATTCTTTGCCAAGTATTTTTTGTGATAAGATTTATTTTGATGATGATTGTAGTTTTTTTAGTTTGAATACCGAGGAGAAATCAGTATTCCGAATTTTTTGTACCATACAGTTCAGCATTCTATGACTATGACTTTGTGGACAATGCTTAATTGCCTATCAATTACAGTCGTGTCAATATTGAATATTGATGCTAAACAACCACACGTTATCTTTTTACATTATCAAAGATAGGGAATATGAATTATGAAAGCCATTTGTATTTTCTGCTGTTCATTTTTCACTGAAATTTGGAGAATTGCTTATGCCATGCTTTGCTTTGGTAGTTTTATGATGTTAACTTTCTGTGAAATTGTTATATGCAGAAAAGTGCAAGCATATTCCTGATGTTGAAGAAGTCTCTGGACCCAAGGGAATAGAACTTTCAAGAACCCCTGTTGAACTGAAAAGTGGTGATTGGGTTGTTAAAATAGTTCCTTGGATTGGGGGTAGAATTATTTCCATGGAGCATCTTCCATCAGGTAATGACCAAATCAATTGTGTCTCTTTCCATAGTTATAGCAAGTAAAAAACCTTCAATCCTTGGTTCTCTCTTCCTCCCCATCGCTCAATGGAATGAAAATAGTATGTTGAGAGTCGGTCAAGAATTGTTTATTTTGTAGACTTCCATTTCTTGAAAATCACAAATTGCAATCTACAGAGCATTTTCTATCCCTAAAATAGGCATTTTCTCTCAAAATGAGGTCGTTGGAGTAGAAATTGGTAGTGCTCGTACATGCATGTGTTTGAAATGGAATGCATAATTACTGATGCAGTTAAATAAATCTAGTTATGAGATTTTTGTTTGATTTCTTTAAACTATCAAGTTGTGTATGTTGATTTAGATTTTCTTATGAACTCCTTTTTATCTTTCAAATCACCAAGTTGCTGTATCAAGTGTACTTTAACTGGAAGAATTTCCAAATTTCGAACCTCGTAAAACTTAAAACAAATATAGGAAACATATCAGTTGAGTAACTGAAAGGGAAATGACACATCAATAATTCAATCACACCATTTAAATAGAAGGAAGCAAAGAGAGATTAAATTGGAGAGCTGGGTCTTATTATAGTCCAAACAACAGAGAATGAATCCCAAGAATAGGCAACTTTCCCTTAGGAAATGAATTCACCTCTCTACCAAACAGGTAGACAGTGCACAAACTGCAGAATTAAACCACAAAGTATCCTTCTTCCTCTCCTCACAAAACACTCTTATTTACTATTCACCTGCCAGCTCACCCACTAGGTAGTAACTTGCTGTTCCCTTCTTTGCTGCCCCCACTCATAACCAATTGCAGTAAAATCTCCCTTCATCCCTTCAACATTTCTCTCCTTATGCTCATTAGCCATTGTAGGTTTGGGCCTAGCGAAAGGATCCAAGATAGCTTCATCCACAGAAGTAGGTGGTTCTCTATCAGTTATTTATTTATGATGATGAGTATTTCAAAAGTTGTACTTTGGCATGTCATTTGTTATGAAAACTTATTGCACAGTAGAGGAAATTGTTTATTACATATTTGTAATTGTAGATAACTTCCACACATACATGAGAAGTTTGACAATGCCATGATCCATATGGAACTCAGAGAAGTACTACGTTTAAAATTGTGCATATAGTGACCATGAGAAGTACTTGATAAGTTGATATGTGATGCCACATTTAATGTAAATAATTTCAGGGACACAATGGCTTCACAGCAGGATTGAAATTGATGGATATGAAGAGTATAGCGGTATGGACTACCGATCTGCAGGATGCTCTGAGGAATACAAAGTCGTAGAGTAAGCATTTTGATATATGCTGAACAGTGAATGACATTTTTTCTCATTTATGTATAAGAGACAGTGAAAGCCCTGAACATAAATTTCTGTATAAATTAACATTAGTTTATTTTAGCTGTTTTTTAGGTGTCCCATTTCCTTAAATCCATTATTACACACTTCAACTTTTCATACACTGAATCTATGACATGTGTCTAGCTATTTCTCTATATCTAATTGTTTATTACACAACTTCATCTCACATTACAACACATCTTTTCATGTTTTTCTCATTCAACTTTGTTTCTAATGGTTTGATATGATCAAGTTGAGAAAGAATCAAGTATATGTCCCTCAGAATTGTTCGAGTACAAGGAATAGTTATGTAATTTTACATGTAACTGACTTCATCTAGTTGCATAAGGCCTTTGGTCATTGTTGTCATCTTAGTTTTATGTGCTTTTGTTGAATTTTACACTTAGTGGTTTATCCTGTAGGCGAGATCTGGAACATGCAGGAGAGGAGGAATCACTTGAGTTAGAATGTGATGTTGGTGGAGGATTGGCTCTTGAATGACGGATATCTATTCCAAAATACGATCCAAAGGTTCTGCGTATTGACTCTTGCATTGTAGCTCGAAATGTTGGAGCTGGTTCTGGTGGATATTCCAGGTGATATGCTAAAACATTTACATGGTTGATCGATTTCTCATGCATGAGAATTTCATATATTGATTTTGGTTTCGCCAAAGGGTCATTTTGATAAATGCAGAACATTAGAATAAGACATAGTGTAAGAATTTAAAAAATAAATTTCAAGGGCAATTTTAATTTCTGACTAAACTGAAAGCAATAAAGTCTCATGCAAAAAATTGTTGTTATCAGGCCAAAATTTCTTCGTAGCACACTTTGTTAATATTTGAGTGTATTTAAATAATATGCACGAAACAAGAAATGCATAACATTGTTGGTATGGCGGATTGTCAAATTTAAGGTGGTTTAAAATCAACCTAAACTAGTCCGAAGCATAAATGCCAAATCAAATGAATAAACTCAACTGTATTTTATGTCTTCTTGTCCTTTTTGCAGATCATTATTCTTTTTATATTAACTAGAAACTTTATCATTTTTAGCTGTTATATTTCTGTTGTAGGCTCGTTTGCTTGAGAGTACATCCGACCTTTACCCTCTTACATCCCACAGAATGTTTTGTCTCATTCACTTCCATCGATGGATCAAAGCATGAAATTCGGCCTGAATCTGGTGATAAGTTTTTCGAAGGGAACCTTCGGCCAAATGGTATTTTCACTTGTTCAACATCATAATTTAATTGAAGTTTTTTTATTATCCTGAAGCATTTTGGCGAGACTTCAGATCTTGTATGTCTCATTCTCCAAGTTTGTACATCAATTGATTGTTTGGTTTTCAATAGTTGGATAAATGTTATTTTCATCGGTTGCGATTAATGTGATGCATCCATCATAATCCTCTAAATCTTGCATCTCGTGTCACTAGAACAAGTATTATCTGCTATTCAAATGTTAATAGGTCGCATGAGTAGTTTTGCTTAAGTTTGTTGTGGTATTGGTTTCAGGAGAATGGAGGCTAGTTGATAAACGTCTAGGTTTGGCATTATTGAATCGATTTGATATAAAAGAAGTGTACAAGTGTTACATCCATTGGGGAACTGGAACAGTAAATCTTGAGCTTTGGTCCGAAGACCGGCCAGTTTCAAAGCAATCCCCTCTCAAAATTTCACATGCCTATGAGGTTCATGTAATCAGTTGATCACTTTTCTTTTGGAAATAATTAAGGACAACGTTGAATCTCTTCTAGACTTTCAACTTGGAACTGCATTATGAAATTAGAACTTTGGCTAATAAAGATCATTGAGGTGTCTTGGAGATCTAATTTTATTTTATTATCGAAATATTGAGTTTTATTTGCTGGTTCATCTTTAATATAAAAGAACTATCCATGTAACTTGCCATTCACGGATATAAAATTCCTTCGAATTATGTTTCGAATCCTTATTTTTAAATAAATATAATTCAATTCATATCATATACAAAATTTACAAATCTTATGCATGAAATGAATAGTTTTTTTTTTTTTTTCAAAATGCTAATTTCAAATACATTCTCCAGCTTCGGATCTTTTTCTTGTATTCCTTTGCCGCAGTCCTGGCATCCCTGTTTTTTTATTGTTCCATTTTCAACAAAGTTAAGTTACGAGAGAAATAATCGCAACATATCAAATCTACAGCATTGCTTCTTCAATTATGAGAACTAATATTTTCGTTCATAGTAAGGCTGTATTCTTTCGAAGTGAATTAGAACTGCATTATAACAATTTTGAATTTAATGAACCTAAACTGAACTTTATTCTGCAATGTTTTGAAGTGAACTGGCTGGGTTGTTTGTTCTTCCGCATGCTTTTAGTTAAATAAAATAAGTCATCCATTGTTGCACCAGTAAATTGACGATAAGAGATTATTTTGGATGTGGAATTGGTTTAAAGTTGTTGTCCATAATTGAGATCAACCCATGATCACCTCATGGTGAAAAAAAATAAAATTATAAACAGAATATATTACTATGATTATTATTGAACGTTGCACTGATAGTGTAAAAGCTCCTGATTGTTAACATGACACCATTAAACTTATTTAAACTACTGCAATATTAACCAAAGTCCTAATCTATTAATCCTGCTTCTCTTCATTCTTAATCAAGGATAAACTACTTCTTAACCTTGTAAAGTTGATTAATGAGATCACTCAGATCAGAATAAGAAGATCCACCTTCTTCAACTGCATTTTTAGCCATTTGTCCAAGTTCCTTTGCCCTTTTCCTCATTTCTTCACCTTCTTCCATTATCACATTCACTGCCTTCTTCACAGTCTCACTCTTTACAATACTGACCACTTCCCCAATCCCAACTTGTTTCCACTCTTCAACCCCAACCGAAACCCCGATTTTCAGCACATCAGTAACCAATTTCTCGTTATCGAACTGCTCAGCCCCAATAGGCCACGTCACCATCGGCACCCCGGCAGCTATAGCTTCAAGTGTTGAGTTCCACCCGCAATGGCTCACAAATCCCCCTATTGCTTCATGCTCAAGTATCGCGACTTGCGGGGCCCACCCTCGAATTATCATCCCCTTTCCATTTTCATTTCCTCGCATTCTCTGTTCGAACGAATCTTCGTCTTCCTTCATCACCCACACAAAGTCCTTCCCCGAAGATTCCAGTCCCTCTGCTATCTCCTCCATCTGCGATGAACTGAAGTCCTTTTTCGCGCTACCAAAGGATAAATAGATCACCGAATTAGGTTTTTTAGTGTTCAGCCATTTCAAGCATTCATGTTGTTCGGTTCCTTCTCTTTGAGATTCCTGAAGGGAAACCGGGCCGATATGCCAAGCTCTTCTTCTGAAAAGGTTCCGGTAAAGATCAGCATAGGCAGGCTCGAGCTCGTAAAAGCTATTGACGAGCACTCCAAAGCTCGCCATCTCCGATCGCCTCATGGACATGAACAGCTTGACGGTTCTCTCGCTTGGAAATGGAGAAGGCGGTAACTTCTTCGCTGTCATCTCGATTTTGTCGGGAAGATCAGGGATGGTGAACGGCTTTGACAGATCTATAGTAGGCACTTCCTTGGCGTACAAGTTATTCTCCAAAGAAATCGAAGCGCACAAAGCAAAGAAAGACATTCCATGGAAAATGATAGCCGGAATTCCGAACCTGGAAGCGGAATCAGAAACCCAAGGATAGAACATATCGAAAACAATAACATCAGGACGGGCAGTTGCCTCGGTCAGGAATTTCTCGAGAGGATGTTGAAGCAATGCTGTTGCCAAAGTAAACCTGTCAAAATCATCCCAGCCTAAATTCCTGGAAACGAGGAAGTCGAGATGCTGGCAGCCTTGAGGCAATCCAGCCTCTGCGGTGGGGAATTGAAGCAATTGAATATCGAATCCCGATTTGGAGACTAGGGGCTCGTTGAGAGGAGTAGTGAGAAGGGTAACTTTGACATTTCTAGAAGCAAAAAGCTTAGCAATGTTGAGCATTGGGATCATGTGGCCATGAGCTAAGTATGGGAACAACAATACGTGGAGCTTCTGCTCATGATCACTGGCCATGCTTATATGATAAAAATGTGATTATGCTTGATGAATTTATCAATGATCGGATTGTGAACATTTATAAGGAGGGTTTCAGTTATCTCTTATGCATCAAGAATAAAAGAGAGTTTCTCTGCTAACTGGATTCTTCTCCAAGCACTAGTGGTTAAAACCGTACTATCTGATTTGACCTTATCTAAACTAAGTAACAATTCTTTTTAGTAAATGAAATATTGTCCTTATATCACCCAGATATTTATTCCCCTGTAAATAGGGGTGTAAATACTTTCTTTTAATTTAATACTGGAGCTATAATTTGGTTTTGAACTCGTCTAAGTTAAATGTTCAAATTGATCTAAATCCTAGCGGCGGTGATTGTGAATGAACTCGTTAGTAAGGCGGAGGAGACCAGTGCCGTTATCAAGAACGAAAGTATTATCTCCGGAGAAGTTAAGGCGGAAGAGAACGAGACTCGTTGCTAGTTGAAAGCGTTTTGGTGGAGATGGAGAATTAATTGGTTGAAAGTTTTGGATCTCAAATTTTGAAAAGAATTTACCGTAAAATCAAAAACAAAAAACTAAAAATATGACATGGTCACCAAATAATTTTGCCTGAACATGGTAAATTCCTGAAAACCCCTTTATACATTCCTACTTCCCCAACTCCTGCCCATAGATCTTTTTGACTTTTAACAGTATTATTAGGACTTAGGAGTACTATTTATTTATTTTAAAAAAATACAGCCTATATAATTCCATTTTTAGATCTTTTTGAATAACTCAATATCTAAACCAAAACTATTTAAAACAAGTCAATAATATTTATTATTTATATTTTACATTTACAGGAGTAAATTTTTTTAGTAATTGATGGAAC